>JAQGAT010000782.1:0-23191 GCA_034687845.1 Pantelozetes paolii
TCTCTCTCTCTCTCTCTCTCTCTCTCTCTCATCTATTCTTTCATTTTATCGGTTGTTTTAAAATATATTTTCAAATAAACATTATATAAATAATTCAATTTACAATTTATTTTAAAACAAGTCTATATATTTGAAAATGTGCAATGTAAAACAATTTTGACACATAATTCATAGTATTATAAAAACATTTTCATCACTTTAGCTATAATTCTGTTTTTTATTGAATTTATATTTCTTTAAAAATATTATTAGTTTTTGAGTTAAACATAAAAACACTTTTATCTTATTTTTTGTTTGACTTTTGTTTTGTTTTTCATTTTATTATATAATATTTTGAATACATTCTCATCTCATATAAAAACAAAATTGAATTAAAAGTTAAGTTTGTTATGACTTATTGTTTTCCCCTTTTTAGCATTAATTTCAATTAAGACTTTTGTTGAACTAAAAGATAATATTATTTAATATATAAAAACACTTTTTTGAATGAAATTTTATATTTTCTTTTAAATTGATTTATTGTTATAAAAAATATTATAAATAATACCGTTTTATCGTTTAAATCTATTATATCTTAAGGTTTTATACTTTTGTGACTATAAAAGAGTGAAGAAATCAATTCATCTCTGGCTTTGAAAAACATATATAAATCTATTGTCGCCTCAAATGACACTTCACTGCAATTCAACAGATCTTTTAAAACTTAAATTACTGTACAGTATATGTCTTTGGCTTTAGATTTAGACTTCAAAACAAATGACATAAAAAACATATCAAATGATATTTGACTTTATTTTTCATCCATTTTAATAGACATCTCTTTATATCAAAAACTATTGACATTTTATGATCTCTTAAAGCAAATTCAATCATAAATTAGATTCAGTGATAGTTTTGTTTACTTCTCTCAAAAGTATTTTATTTTATTTGAATTCATGTAAAATAAATTGAAATTTTGTTTGAATTTAACTGAAAATATACTCAAAATAATCTCAAAATTGGATATTTTTATAATTTATTTTCATTTGTGTGTTGATCCACACCATTAAAGGTAGACTTCATTCACCTTCTGGACACCGATCCCTGATTTTGATGCCAAACCAATCTGTTGTTGTGAAGCCATTTATCACGCCTTTTGAGCTGTCGATAGATCTTCAATGACCCGATCGCTGAAGACATAAACCCAATGAATGTTATAATTAATAATAAATGCAAAACATTCATCATTAAAAATGTGTCTATGAAACCAAAGACACTGAGTCCTTTTGAAAAAAATGATTAACTAATAAAACATTTTATATTATTTAAAGTGTTTTACCTAATGATAGGAAATATGTGTTGACATTGAAGTAAATCATTGCAAAAAGCATTTGACAAATAGTTGTATATAAGAGGTAATCCGTTAATTTGAATCCAATGGTATAAAACCCTAAAAAGGTTAATATGAATGACAATAAAGACAACGAAAAGAAATAGAAATTCCAGGTCTTTATGGGGGTATTGGGTGTCGTATACAACTGATAACATAAGTACGATAAGACACAAATTGAAACCAATTTGAAAATATCGATAACTATTATAATAATTCTTAGCTTTTCATTAAAATTAGGCATTTCTTGAAGTTTTTGCTTTATATCACATTTATATTTCAAGACATCCTTATTGTCCATTATATTTGTATTGTCCGTCATATTTGTTGAGTTTCTTTGAGTTAACAGTTTGTGTCTGAAATTAAAGTTTGAAATTGAATAACAAATCTTAAATCTCGAGACAATTATTGTTCAGATATTTTTGCTTCTAATTTGTGTATAAATTTTATAATGAGACAAAAAAGTCTTAATCTTTAAATAAAAGCTATTTTTGTACTTATTTTACGAAAACATCTATTTTTGAATTAATGATAAAAACTAAATGTAAAACAATAGACAAATCACAGATAGATATATGAGAATCAATAATTTAGATCAAAAGCTATTTATTATTATATTTCACTTGTTTTCAGGTATTATTGAGAGAAAAGATATGAAACAATTTTCATTGTATATTGTTTTGTACACAATATTTGATAAGAAATGCATTAAAAGTTAATTTATATTTTATTTATTTAACACTTTTGTTGTGTTTAACTCATAACTAATGAGTCATTAGTTATTTTCGTGATATATCTCTCTTTGATCTCAATTCAATGGACAATAAAAGTGCAAACAATTGTGAATTCAATCATTTTTTCACTTTTCATTGCATTTACTAAATTCAAACCAAAGGTTGCATTCAATTATTTCGTGATTTAATCTTTAGTAAAAATCTTGACATTTAATTATGTGTAAAATTATTGACTTTTAAGGGGAAATGATTTTGTATTCAAGGGTTGACTTCAATCCTAATTTGTATAATAAGAGTAAAAGAAATTTATTTTCTTTAAAAATTGTTTCACAAATTGTATAAAAAAATTTATGATTATTTGCATTTGTATTGCGTTTATAATTAAACCTATTTTTCAAATTAATGATACTTTCAGTGAATTGTTTATTCAGTAAACAAAACAAAAGTCAAGAATTCAGTGAATTTTAAAATATTTTAAAGTCTAAGAAATATAATTGAAATAAATATGTTTTGTATAAAATTGAATTCAATTGAACACAAATTGGTCTAAAATTTCTACAAAAACTTATTTATATTTTATATCTTTATTACTGATTGAATGGTATTTAACTTGAGATCAACTAAAGAATGAAAAGATTGTTGAAAATTATTGGACATATAGTGAGTGTCTGAAAACATAAGTCTATCGTATTTTCTGGTCTCAAACCCAACACAACTGTCGACTGAAAAGAATCACATTTAGAGCTGATCTGAAAATCTCTTCATATATAAAGATAATACTGAATACTGTGACCCAAACTCATTATCTCTTTGATGTCGGACAACATTTTTTCAGTGATTTGAGACAATAGGAGTTCACATACGAGTCACTAGTTTTGCAATTTATTGATATATCAGTTCAGTTCTGGTGTTTGAGTCAAACCATTAGTTTTATTCTTAATATTATCTCAAACACTAATAACTGTTATATTAATCACAGAATTATTTTTATCCAAGAATTCAATAACTTTTGGATTTATATTAATTTTAATTAAACCATTGATTCACAAAAATATATTTGTCTTAAACATACAAATGATTTATAAGTGTTTTGATTATATTTTAGGGGAAACTCAACGATTTTATAGTGAATACCAATTGAATGGCAATAATATTGAATTCATTGATAACTAGTGTTTGAATACATTTCTCATTCAAATTGCTATTTCAATGTTTTATTGACTTTTGCCTACATTTATATCAATTGACAATTGGTTTAAAACTTTTAAACTTTAGTGACAATAGATTTGCTCTTTTCCTCTGATCTTCAATCCTCTTGAGTTACGACTCAAATGATACGCATTTTTGCGGATAAGTTTAAAATTGATTTTTTTCTTGAGGCGTATAAAACAAATTCAATGAACAAAACAAAATTGAAGCCAAGGATTGAAATACAGATTCTTCTCATGTAATCCATTACTTGTTTAGAAGTTTTGCCATAAGTTTTCAGTTTTTCTCAATTCTTTGTTTTGTGCCAACACTTCAACACTTAAACTTGTGTTTGAAGTCAATAATAGGAATAATAATAATACCTTTCCTTTTGTATCAAATCCTTAATAAGAGTTAAATGAAATAAATATTAGTTTTTTTTGTGAAAAACATTGTTTTATTCAAAGACTAGATAACAATAAAATCTATTGAAATCAAAACCAATTCAGAGATTATTTGGTTTTTAGTTGAGTTTTGAATGTTTTTATGATTTGATGACCTTTTGTATGGTTTGGCCAGACATGAGAGAACAGTTGGGTTTTTATATTATTACTGTAAATATAGTATACTTTGAATGGTATGACTATTATTGATGTGTTTCAGGAATTGAGTCATTATTATCACTCAATCATTACATAAACTTAATAATCAAGTGTTCACATGCCATACCTCCCTCCCTGTCCATCAGCACAAAATTGCATTTGAAAGTTATAATAACTAAAATTTCAGTACTAAGTGGAGCACTGGTACCACAAAAAAATAGTAGACGTGAGACAATGATAAAACGGAAAATCGATTTTATTTGACAAAGAGCTCGATCTGAGAGCGCAGGGATGTCGTGTCAGTCAGTGCTCATTGTCTCAGATGTTTGACAGCCTTTTCTATCGGTTCTGCTTAAACCAGTGCTGAGTCCAACATAGCGTTGAAGTCATAGATATCCAATAAATTAATCGCAAGAAATACCAAACCTATAGATAATATGAGAAATGGATTAAACAATAAATACATTCCTATTGTGTATGAAATCAAAAAATATTTAAGAAATTTGATAAAAATTTGATTGTTATCTCACTTTTGATTATCGATAGGAAACCACAATATTTGACGAATTAATGACTAAACCTTTAATTGAATTCATATTTTGTTTTCAAATTAGTTTAGTTTTGAATCCATTTATGAAATTTGATTATAAAAATCGTTAACAAATTTTATGCCTAAAGAACATTGAATTTCATTGAATTTTATTGAATTAATTAAAATTATAGTTCACTTAATATATTGAAAATATTTATTAAGTGCAGAGTTTTCCAGACGTTTTGCATCAAAATTAATAAACTATTGAATGAATGATAAAAATATATTTACTTTTTCTTTACATATATTTTCAAACATTACTCTTAATTATTATTATATAGCCTTAGGTTTAGTAAGTTTAGACTTAATTTTCTCGACAGAGATATGTGTATAACTCAAGAGTTGAGCTATAATTTGATTTTGAGAGAGAGAGAGAGAGAGAGAAAGAGAGAGACGTGTATTAAAGTTATTGGATTTGAGATCAATAAATGCAAAACAAATTAGACCTTAAATTATAAATGTATTCCTGAATTTCAGTATAATTTTTTAGACAATATAACATAGTTTTGTCTCAAAAAAATCAAAAGTAATTCACTTTATGTATAAATATATTAAAGATTTGATCTATTTTTGGATCAATTTATTTGATTCATAATAATCAGTGAACTTTTTCTTTATCTAAATCTCAAGATCTGTCGACAAAACAGAAATTGAGTTTATTTTTGTGGAAATACTGAGAAAAAAATAATTCTTTTGGTTTTGAGACTTGAATTCTTCGTCTAAACGAAAAAGTATTACAAGTTTTTCGATGAGAACTTCAATTATAGGAAACTACCGGACCGTATGAGAGACCGCATGAGAGATGTCTCACTTCTTTGCAAACTTTTTTTATGCACCCCTGAGCTCATCAAATACTAGACCTTCAATAATAAGAGGGATAACCGTATGGTTTGGTACTTCGTTTGAGAGAAAACCCAAATAAAGAAATAACAAAACCTTAATAAAAGTTTTAATACAATAGAAGTGTCGAAAGTATTGATAGTATTGACGATCAAATCGTGATTATATTTAATGCCCGACTACTCAGTCGTTTGAGTAAAAAAACTTACCATAACTTTCATCTAACTTTCCGTACAGTACATACTTTGGTATATTGAGTGCTTGGACTTAACTAACGATACAACAGAAAGGAATGGTATCTTTCAGTAAACAATTTTGATCAGTGAAAGAGAGTTCACATTCATTGCCATTTCATATCATAACAAGCAATCGATGCCATAATTTGATGAACGCTTTACTTAACACTCAATGCAATTAAAATTTGTGCACATTTTAGTGCACTTATACTGTATTACGCTTTCAATCGCTTTTGTAATACATTTTGTACAATAATTTTCAAATTCAAAATCACATGAATTTTTGCAGAGATTATCTCATTTTATAAAATATTTAATTTCTCTTAAATTCAATTCAACCAAAAATATTAAAACTTATTTTAAGACATCTATTAAATTGAGTGCAGAATTGGATTAAATTTTAAAACCCCTTAAAAGAGTCTCAAATTATTTCCTTTGAAAGTATTCTCTAATATTGGGATCACTTTATCTAAAACGTGATCTAAAACTTAATTTTATATAAAAATTAAAACATCTCAACAAATGTTTGCAAAGTTTATAAGCGTTTCATTAAATAAAAGTAATTTTTAATTGTCTTATAATTTATTAATTCACAAAGCATCAGGTCAATATTAAATGAAGATTTATTGTCTTAATTAGCTTATTTAAACCCCTCACCAAGGATATTTATTGGGTTTCTTTTATACAATATTATCTAACAATATACAAGTTTTTAAGATTTAAAGCCATAGAATTGTTTTATAATTGTATGAATACACCTTGGTGAAAATTATAAATAATTTTCCATAATACTGTATATAAGTAAAGTTAATCTTTCACAAATCCCAATGTAAATGTGTTATATCCATTTCCCCTCCCACTGGCCATATATGCACTGATATATTGATTGATTTTTGTAATTTTATTTATTTTTCAGTTGTATTGATATATCATTTAATTTATTCATTACTCCTTTATTTCATACAAATAAACATTAATTAAACAATTTTTTATTAATTAGTTAACAAACTTTCTTTGGAAGGGTTCGGGTGAGGTCGAGTCGGGTGGGAGACTCATATGCCGTTACAATAGCTGTCATTCAATCGATTCGTTGTCTAATTTATAAAACAAATAGTCTTTAAAAATATTTTTTAAAAAACTTTGAAATGTTTTCAACCCTTAACTCAAAAATCCAAACAAAAGCGAAATTTTTATGTAATATAAGCAAAGAAATGATAAAAAAGTTTTTGTATATCAATATTTAAACGAATTTTTTGTTGAGTACTGAAGCGAAGAGAGAAAAAATCATTTCATATATAATATTGATTTTAATTTGAGATAAAATATAAAAATATTTAGTATTTCATCAATTATTAAGAGTTTGTTCACAAAATATTGTGCGATAAGAGTGCCATTGAGTTATCGTATATAACAGTAAATAAATAATTAAAATATTTGCCGAAGAGTTAATTAGTAGACAAAAAAAAATTCAAATCCTTTTATTTGAAAATTTCTAAACCGTATTGAATAGGAATACAAATGAAACAAAAAATAAATTGTTTTTTATGCATAAGAGATGAAAGCATTTCACACAATATTATTATTATTATTACTTAATATACTCTGAGTTAATATAATTTGTTTGAATCAAGAGCTGAGTCAACACTACGTGCGGACACAAAATTATTTTTGTCTCTTAACTTATTATTGTTTTTTGTGTTCAATAGACTACAAAATACTGAATTTCTTCACCATTTTGTGACACAAATGTATTGTAAAATTATTTAATCATTAAAATAATAGTCTTTTTATTTGTTTTACTTTTTTTGTAGATTTTTCAATGAATTTTAATTGAAATCCAAAACTCAGACCAAAGATCTGTTTTTATAAAATTTTATTTGAAATGAATGTTAAAATCATTTATTTGTTATTCATTAGACGGCAATGTATTGTGTTTTGCATAGCATTAGAGGCAAACTGTTTGACCTGAATCTCAGTCCTTAAACATAAGGAGAGAAATCCCTTTGCACTCAATTTTCATCATTTATTTCTTCAAATGTCAACTTTGAATGTATTAAACATTATTATAGAGAGAAAGACCTAAAGAATGATTGAAAAAGCATTTGAAAGTAAAGTTTAGAGAAATAAAAGTCAATATTTAAACATAATTTCAGCCATTCTTATGCTTTCAGTACACCATTCCTCACATTATATACCGTTTCGTAGATTATATAATGTTGTTATAAATTGTTTGATATTTTTAGAGCAAAAGTAAAATTGTTGAAAAAATACTTTCATTTTTAGCGATAAATTAATTTCCTCTTATGTTAATTCAAATTCAATACATTTGATGGTATATACAGGTGCTGTTGAACAATGTTAGGCACTGAAGGGGTTTTGTTCAGTTTTAACTTTGATTTCATATTTTAGCTCTAAATAAGGGGAAACTGCGGTAAAAATATAAAATTAAACAAATGGTTGGGTTTTAAGGCCTAAAAGCAATTTTTCAGTTGAAATGTTAGAACAATTTCAACAAAACTCTGTCCCTTAAGGGGTATTTCATTCATTTTCTTTTCTCTTGTGCTAATAAACTGGTTAAGTCTTAAAATAATATTATTTGTCATTTCATCTCTAAAATTGAAAATTTGTTTCATTCAAAAACAATTGTATTTATTATTGAATAAAAATCAATAAAACTTTTGATTTAATTTTGAATTAAACTAAAACTCAAAACAAATCAATCATTGATTGCATTATTTAATAAAAACTTAATTGTTTATAATTTAAAGTATTTTGTCTTTGATTTGTTTGTGAATTATATCTTTTGTTGAAATAAAAGTAAATTTAATTCAATTTTTCACTTAAATTAGTTTTGAAAATAAATTTTCTCAAAACAATACAAAAACAGAAGAATTTGTACAGAATTTCAATGAGTTTTCGGTTTTTGTTTGGCTTTTAATCCAAACTTTTTAATGAATTTTTGTTATTTGTTTAACAAAACTTTGTTTTTGTTTAAATACAATGAAATGATTTAATTATCCATTGATTTAACAATTAAATGACTTTTTGTTTATTTCAATTAAACTATTTTTTGGTTTTGTTTAAATAAACATTATAACTTATGTATAACCTGTGCTGGGGTTGTGTAAAAACAAATTAAAATTATTAAATTCGTTCAAGGTACTGTATATTGATTTAAAAGAGATTACCATCTTCTCTCTCTCTCTCTCTCTCTCTCTCTCTCTCTCTCTCTCTGATATTAAAATTGTGCAAAATTCAAATGTTTTTGTAATAGATTTTGAATTTAATTTTAAAATTTTGACTCAAATATGTCTTTATGTCTAATATTAGAAAACTTTTGAAAATTTAAATAAAAATTTTGACTTTTTTTGAATTATTCGGAAAATATGTTTTGATTGAAATGAAAATTGAATTCAAATGTGGTTTTAGTTGATTTAATACCAAAAAAAATATTCAAATTATTATTATGTCTTGAAATACAAAATCATTTTAAAATATCAATAATAAAAGCAATGAAAGGAAGAAGTTTTTGCAAAGGCTTTTAAAAATCAAATCAAATGTGAAAAATGCAAATGTATTTCAATGTACACTAAAATCCATTAGAATTTATAAAATTAATGCAATTTTTGATTTATTTTTAAAATTATTTAAAAATAAATATATTTTGAAATATTATATAATTGGATGAATTAAAACAAATATCGGTTTAGTGTATCACAAAAAAAATATTTGAAATATAAATGAAATATTTCATAAAACATCTATTGACTGAATACATGAACACATACTCTAATTGAAAAAGTTTTTACACAAATAATATAATTAATTAAAGTTTATGTCATTTTATCTTAACATAAAGTGTAATAAAATTATTTGTTTTAGCAATTCTTGGAAATAATAGGACATTATATTGAATAATAAAATTCATTTTATATTTTTACTCATTCTGTGCCCTATTTTCTCCGCAAAACATTATAAATAATAACCATTTGATAAATAATGAAATATCAATCATTTCCTAAGATATTCATTGCCCTTCATTACAATAGTTATAAATAAAACATAAGACTAATTGAAAATTGAAATTAAATAAAAGTCTATATGAATTAAAAAATTAAAAAAATGAGTTTTGATTGAATGCATTAGAAGTCCTGCACTACTTTGCATATAAACTTCAATTAATTGTTATTGGATTTAACGAAAAATACATTAATTTATTATAAAATATTAATTCAAATTCAAATTCAAATTCAAATTATAATAATTAATACTTAATTTTATTTTAATAACAATTAATTGAAGTTTATATGCAATGTAGTGCAGGATTACTAATGCATTCAATCAAAGCTCTGGGTTTTCATTCATATCAATATATTGTTGTGTTTTGTAACAGAAAAATAAACTTTTACTTTATATCTATTATCGATATCTCTGTTATGAAAGAAGAGATAAATTTGAATATTTGTATAAATTTATGGATAATTTCAAACTGAAAGACATTTTGAATCCTTTTAATAGACTATAAAAAACACTTGAATTAGGTTTTTGTGTATTTGTTATCAACAAAGTGTTAAAAATCAAATGCCATTTGCATTAATAATCAAATTTAATGAACAAAGAGAATGCAATGGTAGGCACTGGTAGGCAATACCACTGTGTTTGATGCCATAATAATAAAGTTTCTCTCAATTTCTTATTTAATTTATTATTCTTCACATAAAAGTACTTAAAATGTAAAACTCAATCATTTGTGGTAATGAATGGTTAGTGGAAAATATAAGCCAACTGTGCTCTTGTGCTCTTGTACTCTACTATTCACGAGTATTTTACTGTTAGAGCACTTGATGTGATGGTCAGTTCTGGCGTTCATTTAGTTGATTGGTTTGATGTCTGTATGTCTAACAGCAATCGTATCATTCATTTCTCAATGTTATGCCAAATAATGATTTAGTTGTGGGCACTGTTAGCCAAAAACTACTCTAAGACCTATCGATTATGAGATTATCGGCACAGATATGTTATTGCATTAAATCATTGGTATAGGACTGTCGTGTAAGTGACTAAAAGACAACTATTTTTAACTAAAATAATGTTAAAAACATTACTAAATTTGATTCAAGATTTGATTTATTCCACAAAAATAAACATTATTTTGATTATTGACTTACTTTTTGCTCATAAATGCTATTAAATAGTGTTTTAAGTCAAGAGTTTTAGCAGTTTTTGCGTCAATCAAAGCAAACTATTATTTGTTTTTGTATTGATTTCAGACAAGTATTTCTGTGAAAGCAATGCATTTTTGCTGAAAGTTTTGTTTTGATTTGCAATTTAATTGAAATGGTGTTCAAACCCAGGGATCAAATGAATGCAAATATATTTGTCTTTGATTTGATTGTATTAAC
This sequence comes from Pantelozetes paolii, assembly GCA_034687845.1. Classification (NCBI taxonomy): domain Eukaryota; kingdom Metazoa; phylum Arthropoda; class Arachnida; order Sarcoptiformes; family Oribellidae; genus Pantelozetes; species Pantelozetes paolii. The sequence continues at coordinate 10,964 of JAQGAT010000782.1, forward strand.
AAATAAGTCATTTATTAGACAATTGTTTTCATTGAAAGTCTTTGAACCAAAAATGAGTTATAAATTGAAATCAATATAAATGACTATTAATTATACCTCAAAAGCAAAAACACGTAAACCTTTTCAATGGTATTCACAACTCTTTTGTGTCCACTCTATCGTGAATGTCGGTCATCAATGCTGAGTGCACTGGTATGTAAGGTTTTGAAGCACTAAATACCACTATCTATTGGACACATATTTCCTTCCTTTAATCTTATGACTCATGAGTTAACATAACTTTCTGGTGCCGAAGAGTGCCGTACAGTGTTATGCATACAATGCTATACATAGAGTGCTATACACAGAGTGCCGAACATATTGTGCTAAAAGAAAGCCAAATATAGCTTAAGAGTGACTGACATCACATATTTGGTGAGTAATTCACGGCTTCTTTACAACAAAAAAGTCTATTAAAGAGTGAAGTATTAGTTTTGCGAGAATTCTCTCAAGAGTTTGCCTAAGAATGCATTCTTTCTCAATCATAGACTCCCTTTCCCTTTCCCTATGCCTTTCCATATGTCTGTCCTTTGGTTTTTATTTTTCTTTGGTTACATAAGTAGTGAACACTTTTGGATGTCTTATTCAGTCTGTGATAACGATTTTGGATCAGATGTTAGATCCGATTCCTTCAGGCGTTGATACCATTGATTGCATTTTGGTCTTAAAAAAACAATTGACAGTATTGTCAGCAAAAGACATACAATTTGAGCAAAACTTTTGTCTTTTGTGTTAATTCTTCTTCATTTTTGTTTTGGCTTTGATTCTCAATTCTTCTTCATTTATACTCCTATACCTCCTATTCCTCCACTGATGTCCTCATCTATTGTTTCAATTGATTTCCTCAAAAACTTTTGTCTCTATTCTCTTCATGTGATAAACCATTGTCTCCGTTCGTGACTCACAGTTAATCTAATACTTTTGATGCCTAACCTCTCTGTCCGACACATTAATTATTTGTGTATTCAAGCCTTTAAATATCCGTTAGTTTGTGAACAAACTTAACTTATTATACAATTGTATGCTTTGTTTCAAAATTATTCTTCATTTCAAATGAAAACACAATTTTTATTCAAAAAATTCTTTGATTAATATTAAGTGAAAAATCAATAACTAATGAAATAATTTTAAATTTAAATCTATTTTAACTCAAATATTATGCAAAGATATGTACAGTGACTGAGGACTGGTGTATATAAATAGCAAATTATAAATCAAATAATTTTTCGGTCGACTGAATGACTGAATATTTTTAAAAACTTTATTTGGATTTGCATTTAGTTTTTGAAAATAAAATTTAAATATTTTTTTCAACTTTTAATAACTTTTTTTTATATAAATTTCACTCTTTATGTTGTCGTTCATCAAATATCCACTCAATATTTGATGAAAACCTTTCTCTATCATAACTGTATATAAATAACAAACCGTTCATAAACCCAAATATTTTATCAATTTTTACCTCTTTATCATAGGATGACTGACTGACTGTCACCTCTCATATCAAACTCAATGATCGCAAGAAAATACTCTTAAATATAGGAATTGAAGTTATTTTCCATTAAAAACCATTTTTCTATCTCAAGACAAACTAAAACATCAATTTAGGGAAGAGTTTTGGTTGAAATCAAGTCTTATATTGTGAATGAAAATCAATATAAAATCAAAAATTGAAGTATCGTTTGGTCCTTAGATGCACAGGTAATACAAACTTAAATCTAATCTCAATTACGTTGTGTTTAATTTCACTGATGTTTCAAATTGAAAGTCAATTGACAATTGAATTATAGTTTAATTGACTTTTATTTTTGATGATTTAATCATTATTTTCATTTCAATTGATTTTTTTAAGAAAATACATAAAACTTATATTTAATTACTATTTAATCGTTTCTGTCATTGCATTAGTCTTTCAGTTAATATTTTCATATAATTTGAGTGATTATGTCTGTGCTATATGTCATGTGCTGTCACTTTTGTTCAAAAATGTCTTAATTCTTGTTATGTTTTGATTAATAAATGTCTGAAAAATTCTTGCGATTGGTTTGCAGTTAGAGATAAAAGACATCAAATTTTTAATAGATTTTGAGAAATCTGTTGAAAAGTATTATTGAATGCGTTTTCCAGTCAGACATCACTTGAAAAATAATTTATTGATTTTGTTTAGATATAACTATAACTGAAAATTTCAAATTTAAAACAAAACATTAGACTTTTGTAAATTGCAATGAAATAATTGGTCCAAAAGTTATATTAACTGAAGTGCAGAGGAAAGGGACTGAAATGATAATAACGATGTGTTGTGTCGACAACTATTTTCATTGAAGTTTATGCCTAAAAGCTTTTGCATCTCTTCTCAGATGTTAATTATATTTGCGTATAATTTCTCAAACAATATACAAAAATATAACAATTTTTAGATTTCATTCCTTATATGTATTGAATGTATAAATTTCAGAACCATTTGCTTCAATGAAATGAAAAAGATTTACATTATTTTCATTTTTTGAGTAATTTTTGAAATTTAAATACATTTCACTGAATATTAAAATAATTTAATTAAAATTTATTATTATTTCACAACAAATACAATGCATTTGAAGCATATGTGGCACAAAAAATAGATTTAGTTTTTCTCTTATTATTTGTTTTAATGAAAATGTTTTCATATATTATGTGATTTTAAGTTTTGTAAAAGTTTTGATAAACTTTTAAACAAAATATCAGAAAATTATTTCTTAAAAAAATAAAATCTGTTTTTATTGTTAGAAATTATTATTTTCTCAAACTTTTTAAACAATTTATAATAATTTTTCATTTTTGCATCAAAATTGCCTAATATTTTGGAAATTTCTAGAAATATCAATATTATTGACATTTTATGACTTTTAGAGATTTTGTCAATAAATCAAAAATATTCAAACTTTTCTCTGCAATGATTTGATGCAAAAAATAATTAACTTTTTTCAAGTTTTCAATTTATATCTAAATTTATGAAAAATCCGTCGATATATTGATTAAAAAGTAGTTTTACTAAGAATTTTGGTTTAAAATTGCTTTTCCGTCCCATTAATCGCATTTCACATTCAAATGCAGTTGTAATTCAGGAAAACTCTGAGAAAAAATGCATTCAAAAAAATATTGAAAAAATGTCTTTAATATCACATTATTTGATGTTTTCTGTAAATACACTCAAATATATTTGAAAAGGAGTTCAAAATTTCAAACCTTTAAGAAAGAATCAAATGAGCAAGGACACACAAGGAGCAAGAGTTTGTTATTAAAATATTTTAATTTGTTGATGTCTTAACTGATGTTCAAAATTAAGATTTTTATTATTAATTTCATTGAAATATATAAGGATTTTGACATTTATTTAAGTTTTTGGACAAAATTAAAATTTTTAAATTAAATTAATTTTTTTTTATTTTTGTTTTGATATTAATTAAATGTTTTAATGTTGTAAATCACTAACCGTTTGTTTGAATGTTAATTAAACAGAAAAAAGTAATTTTTTGATGAAATCACTGCAATCTCTGCACAGTTTCACTAATTTCTAGTTTTGCTTATGTTTTTGTTTTTAGACAAAAGTTCTCTGATTTAATAAAATTAGATTTTTCTGGTTTTCAGTTCAATAAAAGCCAAACACAAACACAAATACAAATACAAAACTGATTTGTTTGGAGACGAGAATCTCATTTTAATTTTGACATTCAGTTGAGTTTTATTACAAATATTTATTCAATAAAATTCATTGAATCTAAAGCACAGAATATTCTGAATATATTTTAACATTCATTTGCTTTAAAAATAGTTTTCATTTGTGTTTTGAGCAAAAATATTCTCATAGGCTTACAATCTATGTTTTCAATTGAAATCTCAATTGAGATTTAATGACAATATTTTTATAATCAAAACTGTTTTTGAATTTATTATAAAGTAATTTATAAATCTTTTCTCTATTAATAGCAATATTAACTCATTTAATATAAGAGACTATTTGTTAAATAATTTGATTTCTTTCAGTAAATGACAAAATCAGCAAATTTTTAATTATATTTCATATCAATATAAACAAAAGGATGTCTTACAAAATTTAGTTATTTCTGTTCAGGGTCTTAATAATTACAGTACATTCAATACGATAGCCATTGATTTGAATGCTTTGAAATTTTGAATGAAACCAAATATAAATGCAATTTGTAGTTTACAAAAGTTAAATATAAACAAGTTAATTTACGATATGGAACCTTCAATAGATACAAGGTGAAATATTTCCATTTCTTCATAGAGACTAAATATTTTTTATCAATACTTATTCACTCTTTTTATACAATATTTTAAATCTGTTTATTTTGATTATTATGAACTCCTGATGCCTTCATATGTTATAATTAAAGGTTATTTTCTTAACATATTATACTGTAAATTGTACAGTGTGCATTATACTGTACTAGGAAAGATTGGAAATAAAAGAATCGTTTGTATAAATATTTCAATATATCAATAATGTTAAGCGAAATGTTTAAAATGCATTAACAAATTAAATGTCAAAATATATGAGAGAATATTAATCGATATTTTGTGAGTATTGACTCATTTCATCCAAAAATAGTAAATAAATTTATCTTTTCTGCAGATATTGACTGAAATGACATAAAATAACAAATTGTTGACTAAATATAGTTATATTTGTAACTATGAATTGAAATCCTTTACTCAATATTAGATTTATTTACAATTTTTGAAGTAACGGATGAATTGAACTCAGAATCTGAACAAATGAATAAAGATTTTTAGTTTTTCATGTCTTGGACTGAATATCACAAAAGTGAACACATATTACAAGAATATATGAATCTATAAATCATTTAATTTACTTTTTATATAAAATTTTATTCAAACCCAAGTCTAGACTTTAGACAAGACGAGGCATTTATAGCTTTTATTTTAGTCTTTATTCAGAATATAATTCTAAGACTTTTGTTAACAAAATTGAAGTTTATTTTAGTGAAGAAACCATTGATTTTCAAAGAGAACTACATTTTCACTGAAAGAAATGTTAAGTCAATAACATATTCAACAAAATATTAATCGTTTTTCTCCTGAAATTGAAATCAAGAAAAAATAAATTCCTATTTTATGAAATGTTTTTGATTTTGATTTATTTATTTCTGAATATTTTCACTGAAATTGTTTGAGATTTTAAAATAAAAATTAATTTCTTTTCAATCAATATATAAAACAAAATCTTTTCAAATAAGACGTCAAATGCAAGCCTTGAAAGAGTACTTAAAATTCAAAACAAATACAACAAAAATAAAAAATATTATATTAACTGAATTGAAAGGAAACCAAAACTCAAATACAATTTATTTGAAAATACATAAAAATCTTATTTTTAACAAAAACTAGGAATCGATTGTCAAAAATACAAAATATTTTCTTTTCTTTGTTTATATTTGAATCACTTTTACATTGAAAATAATATCAAATAATTGAATAGAAAATGTAATTCATTTCAAAATTCACTTCAAATATCAAATGTTTAAAAAGTTTTGACAAAGTATTTGTTGACTTCAAATGTTTGTTTAACAACACATCTATTTATCTCCTCATTGAAACCCTTTCCTCTATCATATCCTTCAGTTCAATGTCTTCGTTACCAGAATTTTATTTAAAAGTTAATTAAATAATTTGAAAAACATTTGGGTTTCAATGATATCAATAGTTTAAACCAATATTTAGTTGAATTTGAATACAATTTAAGAAAACATAAATTATTTTAATAAAATTGATCTTATTTTTAATTTTCAGATCATTTGACTGCTGGAGATATACTGTAAAGCAATGACTACTAAATCAAAACAAAAAGCATAAAAAATTATTACAAAATAAACAAACGGTTTGTGCGTTAAAGTCGACGAAATATAATAAATCAGTCTTTGGTTGTGAGGACTCAAGTATTTCAACAAAAATTATATAATTTTATATCAAAAAATCGTATCAAACAAACAAAAAGACCGAAAGAATCAAATATTAGTCTCTTTTTTCAATTCATTTTCAATTCAATAGTATTTTTTACACAATAAGTGAAATATCTGTTGAAAGAGTGATTTTTAGGGTTATATTGAAAACAAAAATGAAATTCAGATTTCGTTTGGTTTCTTGTGATTCCTGTTTACAAAACAAATCTGTTTGCGTTAAAAATTCAAAAACTTTTAAAGGCTTTAATTTGTTTAATGTGTTTAATATGCAAATCATAGTCAGATTCACATGTTTTCTATTCATTACTTTAACTTCATTTTCACTCATATATACCCATAAAGTCACTGAATCTGGAGATATACTACTGGGAGGTCTGTTCCCGATCCATAACAAAGGTATTTAAAATTTATTCATCAATTTTCTCATTATTTAATCAAATTATGTGAAAATAGTTTCAAAAAATTGATTTTCAATTCATTAAAAATTAATTTCTTCTGAAAACTATCACAAAATTTAATGATTATTATAATTAGTGAAGTGTCTTGTGAACATTTGTCACTTAATGATACAATCATTTAAAATAAAATTTTCTTATGTTATTTAAATTCACAGTCAGTTTAATAACAGATTATATATTCACTCATCAAATGACAGAAAATATATTGAGATTCAGACCAACGACTCAAAGGAATTGAACGTTGAATTCAATGATTGTATTCAAAGGAGAAGAAGAAAATCGATTTTACAGTCATTTATACATAAATGTCATAAATATTCACATTTTTGAGACTTTATGTGTTTTTCACTTAATATTAAATGAATTCTTCAATAATTGAAAAATTTTTAATCAAATAAATATTTAAATCTATATTTCTTTTACTTTTGGCTCTCATAGGCGTTAACAGTAGCCGTTGTGGTCCTATTAACAAAGACCGAGGTATACAGCGCTTGGAGGCCATGTTGTTCGCTATCGACAAAATAAATGCCGACCCGAACCTCTTGGGCCGCATAAAGTTAGGCGCAATAATTCTCGACACCTGTTCCAGCGATTCATATGCATTGAATCAGTCACTTGAGTTCATCCGGGCCTCTATTAATACCGTCGAGTCGTCAGCATTTGAGTGTAGGGACGGCTCAACGCCCAGACCTAAGTACGGATCAAAACATATTAGTGGTGTTGTCGGCGGTTCTTATAGTGAGGTATATTGCAAAGATTTCTTACTCTTATATCATATTTGTATTGATATTAAACCCCAAATCAGATAAACCTTTCGATAAATTCACTTAAATTATAGATTATTTTGTTTTTTATAACATAAGACTTCAATGCATTGAAAGTTTAATAAAAATTCACTTTTCTCTCAAATATTACTATTTATATCAAACATTGAAAGGGATTTCCAATAGTCATAGCATTTCACTACTCTTTTAACAAAATATTTATTATCTTTAAAAATATATTATTTGTGTTTCAAAAGCTTTTTTCAATTTTTTCTAAATTTACTAAAACATAAGTCTATCTATAAGTATAGAGTAGTAAAAGCTTACTGTCCTTGCATTCAGTATTAAGTTTATATGACATTATTTTATAGATATTTGTTGCAAAAATAAAACTTTTATTATATATTGAATATATTGATAGTTAGAGGAAGGGCATAGAGCACTGGGCATTGGGCACAGGGAGCCTCGATTATAGATATTTCAATTTATAAGTTAAGATTTTGTTTACAGTTTTTAGGAAAGAAATGAGAAATCGGTTAATAGTTTAACAATTTTTCTGAAATTTTGCCATTCATTGCAATATTTTTCAAAAATAAGGAATTCATTAAAATTTAACTCAATTTCAGTCTATTTTAACAATTATTTCAATAACAAAGATAACATTAGATAAGCAAAAATCGATATATTTTTTGCATCACTTGTTTTAATTAAATTTTGCACAAAGAAAACCTAAATGTTATTAAAATTGAAAATTAAATTGAATTTCAGGTCTCATTACAAGTGGCAAACTTACTCCGACTCTTCAAAATACCTCAGGTATGAAATTGTTTTCATTTGTTATAATTATATCATAAATAATAGCTAACAATAAATCTTCAGTCACTGAATGTCTTCTTTAACTTTTTAGTTCAAAAATATCTGATAAAAGTGTGAAAAAACTTATAAAAAGATTAATTTATTCATAAAAATAATTGATTGCTTACTAAAGCCTAAACGACTTTATTATGATTGATAGCACTGACAGACAAATTGAATTAACGCACAGTAAATGTGTTATAGTTTTATTCAAATGACAATTCATTTTAACCAAAATTAACTCAAATATTATTTTGAATGAAAATAAATTCAATAAATTTTTCTTTGCATTAAATTTTCAATTCTTTCTGTCTTTTTATAAGAAATACTTTTTTCACTTATTTTTACGATTGAATGGATCGACAGAAATATTATTTTCAATGAATAGGACTTTGTGTACAATATTTGACACAATATTTTCAATTTTATTGAATATAACTTTTATGTTGAAAACATAGTTGTATTGCAATTGAATTGAATGTGATTTGAAAACCAATTCCCAACCAATTCTGGCCACAAATGATAAAAAATAAACACATAATCTCTTTGTAGTGAATGAGACATACATTAGATTGAATAGGTTTAGTGAATACGAGGGGACAGTCGGTCTTTAAGAGATACCGGTATTAAAAGCTCTTAAAGAGCGGACAAATTAAGTCAAAAATGTTTGGCCTCTCTTAGACTTTGTTAACAAATGACATCCAATTAAGTTTAATGGCGTTAATACTCACTATTGTTATGAGACCTTAATTTATTGAACAAATATTACATTAGATTGCACTCAATCTCAGTAACAGACTCTCACTAACTGCAGGTATGGTCAGACCTTACAGACCCCTAGAGATTGCAACCCAAAGAGTAATTTTGATTAATTTTTAAATTAATTTTAGGGTTTTGTCACTATTTTCAGCTCAAATGCAACGACTGTTTGCCAATAGTCTTGAAATAGTTTTTAAGGTTTTAATTTAAAATTTCAATTAAAGTTTTGGTCGTTTTTTCAATGAATTTTAAAATCACAACAATTATTGCAAACATTGAACAAATAATTCACGAATTAATTACTTTTTGTGTAAATATTTCTCCAATTTATTAATACTTTCATTGAATTTATGGTTAAATCAGTAATTATTTACATAATTTTAATCACAAAATAGTTTTAATGAAATTTTCAGTTATTTTTAGCAATCATTTGAATATAAGTTATAAATGTATTGAAAATGTCATTTTGTTTTGATTCAACTCTTTTGTGTTTGTATTGATATTTTACGACTAATGTCTGTTAAAACCCAATAATATTTAGAAACAAAATATGAATAAAATTTTAATTTGTAAACCATTTATTGATTTATTGTTTTAATTGTCATAAAAATTGATTTATTTTTCAATTTCCAAGATTAATTTCATTACAGATTTAAACTACTGAAACCCTTAATCACATTTATATAAAGCACTTAAATTGTAAAATTTTGGTAATTATCTAATAAATTAAAAAATCCTGAACTTAAGATATAATTCTTTATTATTTCTCCCCTTTTAAAAACATTAATATTTCATTTGGTTTTTGAAACAAATCTTTTAATATTAATAAAATATTTTCAGATTTTATTGAAAATCAATAAAACTTTAATAACATTACAGCAATAATGGCATAAATTATGAAAGATTAATAGAAATAGTTTCTTTGTCATTTCCCCCTTAATACCCCTTAATATTTAATTATCATTTGGTATAAGAGTTAAGAAACTTTTACATAACTTTATATTAAATATGACTTTATTGGCCATCAAATCAATGGTTGACTAATTTATTTTGATTTTAACTTTCACTTCAATTTTAGTTCAATTTTAATATTATCATGCTAAATTAAAATTTGACAACATTTAAGTTTAATATACAATAAATATTTTATTTTATATTTGAGTTTTATTTATTTGTTTTAGTATTTAATCAAATCATTCATTAATTACTTGAAAACAAATTATATTTATATTTGTTTTGTTGTGTTTTGTAATGTTATTTGAAGTGATTATTTGAAACAACAATTTCTTATGCATTGAATAGTTTTGCAAAAACTAAGTACAGATTAAATTGTTTTTTATCGATTGTGTTAATAGTGTTGGACATAAAGTGGCAACACTTCTGTTACACAAGATTTATGTCCAGAGTATTGATTGCTTTCCATTGTCTTCAGCGCAACCATCGGTTCCCAAATGTTTTCTCCGATAATAAACTGTTAAATGATTTGCAAATATTTTGTTCAAAACTTTTTCATAATCTCGTCATTCATTCAAACATAACATTAATAATCAATTCTTACGTAAGGTTTGGATTGATATTAAAATTTATTGACGTTTTCTTAGTATTGGTTTCATTTAATAAGGGATTGAATGTAAATGTGTTTATATAATGCAATAAAGGATTCAAAATATGTTATCTAATGCTGTATTAGATCTATAGTTCATTTCCAGTGGAAAGGGTTTTGCTTTGACTGAAGTGTATTTAATTTAATTAGGTGTTTGTCGGATGACTTTCGAGCTCTGATAGCACTGGTAGTTATGGTTTGGTTTGCAATTTAAGTAATATTAATTGAATTTAATGTCAATTACCCCTCAGGTGTCGTACGCATCGACCGGCACTTCACTCAGTGATAAAACAAGATATGATTTCTTTGCCCGAACTGTTCCGCCCGACACATACCAGGCGCTGGCACTGGTAGATGTGGTCCAATCATTCAATTGGTCTTATGTTAGTTTAGTCACATCTGAGGGACAGTACGGAGACTCAGGAATGAATGCTTTCGCCAGAGAAGCAAAAAAGCGTAACATTTGTATTGCTATGAATGAAAAGGTTCCCCAAAATGCTGACAACAATTACTTCACACAAATACTCTCTAACCTTAAGACCAAACCCAATGCCAAAGGAGTGGTATTGTTCTTGAGAGCAGAGGACAGTCGGGGTCTTCTGGAGGCAGCAAAGGCTTCAAATCAGACCAACTCTTTTGCATTCATTGCATCCGACGGTTGGGGAACACAGGAAAAACTGGTTGAAGGGGTGGAAGAGGAGGCCGAGGGTGCCATCACTGTTGAACTCCAGTCCCGAGAGATTGAAGAATTTGATTATTACATCGGAAACCTAAGCGCTTACCATAACCGCAATCCCTGGTTCAAGGAGTACTGGGAGGACACCTTCTCGTGCAAACTGAAAGCACATGTATATAGTGATGGCATAGAAAACAATTCCCTTCCCATCTGTTCTCCAAATCTACGCATTGATAAGTCTATGGGTTATCGTCAGGAGTCAAAAGTCCAGTTTGTTGTCGACGCTGTGTATGCCTTCGCACACGCATTGAACAACGCTTGGCTTAACCTGTGCTCAGGCACTGATAACTACTGTCCAGCGCTCAAAGAATTGGATGGACAGACCTTTTATAAAAACTATTTGCTTAACGTCTCGTTTAAAGGTAAAGGAAATGTCATTTATTTATATATTTTGTTAATTAAACTGAATTTTAGACAAAACTATAAACAAATGCAAAACAAATACATTATAAACAATAACAACAAAACTATTCATCAATTCATTGAAGAAAATGTAAAATACATTACAAACACATTAATAGTATTTATATAACCCATTGAAAGATGTTTTGCCGATAGAAACCAACATTTTATTTGATTGAATGTATGAATAAGTGTTGGGAATGGGCTGAGAATGGGATGGGAAAGGGATTTGAAAGACTTTATTCTTCTTTCAGCTATTGTTTTGAATTTGAATTTTTCATTGCATTAATAATTTGTGTAAAAATTTTGTTTTGGAAACAAAAAGAGACGAAATCTTAGGATATAATAAGTTTTTGCTTATTTTCTCGTTTGTCTGGTATTTGAGATAAAATTTGAATAAATAATTCAAAGCATAACAAACACTATTGAAAAGCCCCTTAATATTTAAATATAGTGAATGGTAGGGATGTATAGGATGTGTAGGAATGGGAATGAAAATTGTTTGAATCCATTAAATTCATAACCAATTGATGGTTAAATCCATTCAATAAAATATTGTGAAAGGGAAAGGTATTCACCGATTCTCTCTCTCTCTCTCTCTCACACTCACGCTCTCTCTCTCTCT
>JAQGAT010000783.1:0-23161 GCA_034687845.1 Pantelozetes paolii
AATATTTAGAGAAAACTAAAGGAAATATTGTAAACATTTCGAGCATTAGTTCATTGAAAACAGTTTAGTATTGAATATATATTATATAAATGTGTTTATAGTTGATAATTACAATGTAATTAAAACAACCAGGTTCCTCGAGCATCTCCTAGCTGTATGTCAAAGGCAGCACTGGATATGTTTACCAAATGTATTGCAGTAGAGTTGGGCTCAAAAGGAATTCGCGTTAATTCAGTAAAGTATTGATTATTCACTTTTAATTTGATATACCTGTGCTTAAAATCGTTAATAACTTAGTCCGGGTGTTATTCGCACCAACTTTTTGAAAAACGTAGGCATTGATGAGAGTATGCAAAAGGAAATATTGAACATGATCACTTCTAAATACCCGGTTGGCAGATATGGTACAGGAGTTGATATCGCAAATACAGTCTTGTATTTGGCATCAGAACAGTCGGCGTTCATAACCGGGAGTATTGTTATCGCAGACGGCGGGGATATGACTGTGAACTATGACAGCATAATTAAATAAATATGACTTAATCAAGATATCTATTTAATGTGTTATTTAACAATAAATCTACACAAATGTTTATTTATAAATAATCTTGGCAGTTTATTAATAGAGATTGAGTTATCAATATTTGCAGACTTTCTCGCATTAAAGTATTTTATATTGATGATTTAAAAAAGATATTATGAATGTACCAATGTCAATTCAATATTTTATAATTTCATTAAAACTTTTAAATTTAATACTTTATAAAGTCTTTACATTTTAAAAGTTATTTTGAGGACAGGGACAGAGTTGTTGAGAATAAGAAGGGAATGACTCATAATGTTTGAGAAAATATCAAAACCTGATTTATCCTGATATTGATAGTCTATTGTAATATACAATATATTTTGAATAATTGCATGATTTAAGCATTTTTTCAAAACTATTTAAAGACTAAAACTTTTGACAATCATTGAAACGTTTAAGTGATTTCAGTGTTTAATAATTGTTAAGAATTCTTGAGAAGATATGTCCGTTTCATACGATTTCAATGGAAAGGTAGCTCTGATAACGGGTTCCGCTGGAGGTATAGGAGCGGCCACTGCTTTACTGTTTGCTAAATCTGGGGCACAGGTCGTGATCACCGACTGTGACGTTAAGAACATAGAATTGGTGGCCAAACAGTGTTCAGACAATTCCCCCAACAAATCAAAACCTCTTGAAGTGGTGGCAGACGTTACTCAAGAGGAAGATCTGAATCGATTGGTAAACAAAACGATTGAAAAGTTTGGCAAAATTGATATTCTTGTGAATAATGTGGGAATGAATTTGTTGACTGATCTGAATGATCCGGATTATGTTGAAAAGTACAAAAGAGTGATGAATACAAACCTCAATTCAATCGTATATTTGACTCACATTTGTGTCAAATATTTAGAGAAAACTAAAGGAAATATTATAAACATTTCAAGCGTTTCCTCTCTTAAGACAGTTTAGTATATAATCAAGATTATTATTATTGCAATGAAATAAAATATCATAAATCTAACCAGGTTGCTCGTGCATCACCTTGTTGTATGTCAAAGGCAGCACTGGATATGTTTACCAAATGTATTGCAGTAGAGTTGGGTTCAAAAGGAATTCGCGTTAATTCAGTCAAGTATTGAATATTCAATTATATTTTCATTTACCTATGCTTTAAGTCAATTCTCATTTCTTATTCAGCCCGGGTATTATTGCCACTAACTTTATGAAAAACTCTGGCGTTGATGAGAATAAGGCAAAAGAAATGATAGCACAGGTAGCTTCTAAATACCCGGTTGGCAGATGCGGTACAGGAGATGATATCGCAAATACAGTCTTGTATTTGGCATCAGAACAGTCGTCGTTCATAACCGGAAGTATTGTTATTGTGGACGGAGGGGATAGGGCTGCCAATGTGTGCATTCAATTAAAATAACACAATAATACAATTTCTAACTTATAATCAAATCTTGATTTAATAATTTGCAAAATATTTATTCAACACGTGATTCACAACGGAATCAATAAATGATTTAAATATTTTATGAATTAATCAAATGTTTTGCTGTTTTTTCAAACCATTGAAAGACAAAACCATTGAAATACTGTATTTCAAACGTTTCAGTGATTTGTGTTCAATAAAAGTTAAACATTTTTGGGAAGTGATGTCAGTTTTATATAATTTTAAAGGAAAGGTAGCTCTGATAACGGGCTCGAGTTCTGGCATCGGAGCGGCCACTGCTTTACTGTTTGCAAAATCCGGTGCACTGGTTGTGATCACTGGCCGTAATGTTAAGAACATAGAATTGGTGGCCAAACAGTGTTCAAACAATTCCCCCAACAAATCAAAACCTCTTGAAGTGGTGGCAGACGTTACTCAAGAGGAAGATCTGAAACGATTGGTAAACAAAACGATCGAAAGGTTCGGCAAAATCGATATTCTTGTCAACAATGAGGGAATACTTTTAAACTCTTCGTTCAAAGACTCGGATTTCGTCGACAAATACAAGCAAACAATGGAAACAAACATTAATTCTGTTGTCTTTTTGACTCACATTTGTGTCAAATATTTAGAGAAAACTAAAGGAAATATTGTAAACATTTCGAGCATTAGTTCATTGAAAACAGTTTAGTATTGAATAGAAATCTAATTAATTTTCTCATCAATTAAAATATCCATGCAATGACCAGGGTCACAATAAGGCTGCCTATTGTATGTCAAAGACAGCACTGGATATGTTCACCAAATGTATTGCTGTAGAGTTGGGTTCAAAAGGAATTCGCGTTAATTCAGTCAAGTATTGAATATTCAGTTATGTTTACACTTAATCATAATTTCAATCACTCGATAGCCCGGGTGTTGTTCGCACTCATATTTTCAGTAATTCAGGTATTGATGATAAGAAGGTAAACGAAATGTTGGACTCATTGGGCAGTAAATACCCGGTCGGCAGATGTGGTACAGGAGCTGATGTCGCGCACACTGTCTTGTATTTGGCTTCAGAGCAGTCATCGTTCATAACCGGGAGTATAGTTGTCGCAGACGGCGGAGCAATGGCTGCAAACATAAGCTCTCAATAAATATGTCATTAATTGTATTGTAATTTAAAAATTGAAAACAAATTCAAAATAATTGATAAAAATGTGAATATTTTTAATGAAATTCAAATGAAATTCAATTTTTTATAAATAAAATACAAAATCATTGAAACGTTGACTAAATTTCAAACAAATCTCTAAACAATTGACAAAAAGATTTGATTTTAACTAAAATTACAAACAATTTGTCAAAAGAAAGACATTTTATGTTTGAAATCAATTGAAAAATATATTAAAAACACTGAAAACTGATTATCAATTGTCTTCACAATCATTGTCTTCATTGACCTCTTCCTCTTCACTGACGTCATACAACTCTTTGTCAAGCCTTTCATTAATCTTCAAGTGTTTCATCTGATCCTTCAGTTGATCCAAAGAGTCGGCCTTAATATACGGGAAACCAATCAAACCTTTGGGTGTTTTCAACGAAATATTGTCTTTAGTTTTGATAGACTTTACGTTAACTTTAGTCTTCAAGTCAGTGACCGACTGGTCATCAAAAAGCACTTCTTCGCCAACTTCTGGACAACTCTTGTCATACAAGTGAATGGTCTGACAACTGATGGTCTTCTTAGACCTGAGATAAATGGGTTCTTCAGTGATCTGTTCCAAGAGATAGTTGGATGACTTGTAACACAAATCACTGCAAAACTGTTTTCTCACTTCAATGTCAAACACTTTATTCCTCTTCAAATCAATTTTGTATTTCTGTTTGGCCTTAAACTTAGGCTTTCCGTCGGCACTGGTATTACATTTGGACAGTCGGTTCACACACAAAGCGTAGCCACAGATGTCTATTAAAGACCTTTCAATACAAATGTCTTTATAATCGCTTTGTGTTATGAATAGACACTTCGCCAACAGATCCTTGTCTTCAACCACTTCCTCATCGGTTAAAAGGCTTTCAACGATTGATAAACACTTTTTTCTGTAAATATTTTTATCCATTTGTTTGACATTTAAATCAAATTTTAAATCACTTTTAAATAACATTTCAATTGATTTGCAAAACAAAACCAAAACATTGTTTTCATAAACAAAATGCTTTCAAAGTCTGACATAAATTACGACAAAATGTATTCAACTTTTGTTTAAAACTCTTCAAAAAGACACCAAAAGTGTCGACAGTTTTGCCGCAATTGAAGACTTTTTTTGGACTAAAACTAATGAAAATCATTCAAACCTTTAAGTGATTTAAGTATTTCACTGCAAATTGATGTCCGTTTCATAGCATTTCAATGGAAAGGTAGCTATGATTACGGTTTCCAGTGCTGGCATCGGAGCGGCCACTGCTTCGCTAATGTTCGCTAATGCGGGGCACAGGTTGTGGTTACCGGACGTAGTGCTGGTGACGTGAAATCAGTGGCCAAACAGTGTTCAGAGGGGAACAGGAATTCAATTATAATTGTATTCAAGTATTGTTTAATTGAAACCAAAATTACATTTTTTTATGTTCAAGATCACTTGTCTAGATAATTACAGATCCTTTCAATAATCATATAAAACCTTTCAATAAATAAATGAATGCAAAAAAAAGTGTAAAAATTATTTTTATTGACAAAACATTTCTTCAATTATATCAACAAATAATTAATTATTTGGAGAAAAAGGAAAATATTTTTTATTAATAATTACAAAAATATTGGCTTTTGTTGTATAAATGCACACAATTTTGATGAAAGGATAGTTGAAATTAAGTGGAAATAAAATATCGATTTTAAACGTTATATAAATATCCAAACAATTGAATCTATTTTTAATGTTTTGTCACAAATGAATGAGAGGTTTGGATGAACTGAAGAAAACATTTATATCGTATATCTGTTTGACATTAAGTCATACAATATATGAATAAATAATTTCAATATTTTTGGTATAAAAAAGTAAAAATTCATTTCTCTTTTGAATCGATAGTGAAATGAGAATAAAATTATTAATAATTAATAAAATGTAACAAAAAATAAGACTCTATTGGACTCTAAGGTACTCTAAAATGGGTTTTGAAAACGTAATGAAAATTAGTTTTCATATGAACTGAAAATTTCATACAATTTTGTGCTAATAATCGTATCTTTAATCTAATGTGTGATCATTTGAGTTATGCTTTTAATCAATGAATTAATGTATTAATAAATGAAAACTATTTTCAAATGTAATAATCATTAGAAAAAAGCAAAATATTATAAATAATTGACTCTTTTTTGGCTTAATTTGTGATCAAATTAAACATTAAATGACTATAATATCAAATGCCTTATACTCTGCAATACTAATGCCCTAAACCTATACTCAAAGCACCGTTAGGTTCATTAAAATTATATAATTTGTATATTTATTGTAAGACTATATGACATAAAGATTTGTTTATTAAATATATTTATAGATTTTATACAATTTTAATCTCAATTTGAGTTTCAATTGTGTTTTTGTTACAAAATTTTATAGTCTTTTATGAATTTGTTTTGTTTTGGAAGAACACGAATGGACTGCAAGTATAGACACAAAAGTGACAAAACTCTTGCCTTTTATTAACCATTTGTTTGTGTTTTTTTAAATCTAATTTAATGGCAATTCTTGTGCTAAGCTATGGACACAACTGTCCACTACTTAGTGTACAATACATTTGATTCGTTTCACAACTCGTTTTGATTTTCAATTCAAACCTTTCACTGAATATCTAATCCCATAAACAGTTTCGTTTCAATTGTGAAAAGAACTGAAAATCTCTACACTTTCGACAGGTTTTAATACCGCACCGATAGGTCTGTAGTTTGGAAGTGTTCGGGTCCTTAGTCTTGCAATACTTGAGAGCACAGGGATACCAAGCGATGCACATCTGGAGGTGACATAAACAGGGCGTCCATTCACTCTCACTTACAATACAGTACTGGACGGGCTTATGGGCGCTGGGATTCTTGTGCACTGAAGACGTCAGCGCTATTATATCGCGATTTAATACTGCAATTGACAGACAATATAGAGTCAGACAAACAGTATATAAAACAAATGACAGAAAAATATTATTTATGGCAATAATAAAGACATTAAACATTAGAGCACCAGTTATTGGCCTAAGAGTTAGAGCGCAGTTGTATTTAAGTTATATTTTAGTTGAAAACCAAACCCAATATAACGTTATGTAATGTTATGTCAACTAAAATAATATTTATTCAAATAATTATTGTTTTTATTACTCTTTTCTAATCGAAAACACAAATACAGTGCTTGAAAGCACAGCCAGTTGTGGACAGTTGGCAGTAAATAGTAAGGAAATGGTAGGGGAATGGACTGTTTATTTTGATTACCTCTAGTATTAGCCCAAAATCGCAAATCGATTTCTCGAGTGAACGTCGCGTTCATCGCCTCTGAACACAGATTTGGCAAATGTTTTGAAATTATGGAAGACTTGTCGAGCAATACATTCAAATCCATTTCATATAACTCTTTCCCCTTATCTTCTTCTGGTTGACGAATAGCCCCTGGATTTCGCTATTCAATACATGATAAACACAACAGAGATATGAAATAATAATCAATAAATAGTTATATCATTCAATCGATTGTCAATATATCTCAACACAACTATTGGTTTACAAATTGAGACCCAATCCCTAATCAAGCGCTTCATTTGGCAAACAATTGAATCAATAAATATGTCTTACATTTAGATAATACTAATGTCTGTCACAAATCGATTGCAATCAAAGACAACATAAGACAACATAAGGAATGAAATTGAGAGCAAAGACAGAAAAAAAGTCAAACGAAATGAACACAAAAAATGAGTTATACTTAAGAATAGAGTGAAAAAACATTAGAAATAATGTTAGAAATAGAGACTAAAAAGAGGAAAAGGGAGGACAGGGAGGGAAAGGAGTAGAGAATAGAAAAAAGTAAATAAAAGGGGAATAAAAGAGATATACGTCTGAAGACATTGAAGGCATTGATTGAAAGATTGCCAGAAATGAAAAACATTACACAAAGTGAGAGAAAAAATGACAAAAAGTAAGAAATTTCTTATATTTATCACTAAAACAGACAAAAGTGTTAAAACAATAAACAATAAAAAGCAGAAGAATAGCAAGAATTGGATCAAAACATAGGCTTTTAATAAAACAATGCTTTTTGTCATTCAATATAACTATCGATAACTTCTGAGAGAAACCCTATCTTTGAGTCTTTGTGTTTGACTTTTAAACTAATTGTCTCTTTTTGTCAAATAAATCATTTGAAGCACTGAAACAATGGTTAGCTTTAAAGACAATACAAACCTGTCTTAGTTTAGACATCGCATCACTGGATATAAACTCATTTTTGGCCAAATGTGTGACAAAACAATAAACTTGATATTGACTTTCATTTAAGTCCTGTTCACCCAAACGATAGATTCGGTAGATTTGGACCTCCTTTGCAATGAAAGCCATAAAATCAGTGATAAATAAGTGATTAAAACAAAAATATAATAAATATTTAATTGAATGAAAAGTTTGGGAAAAACTAACGATTCCTTTGTATTTGTGATTCACTTATCAATTGTTTATCAGATTTTAATTAAAATTGTTTTGCAGTTCAACTCAAATATCAACTCAAATGTCAAACAATTAGTCTTTAATTAAATTATAACTCAATTTAATTAGCGATCGATTGACACAAAACACAGAGGAATGGCTGCAAAACACTCATAGAGTTAGACATTAAGTGAAATCAAATCAATGGCTAAGTCTTAAGACATTAATAAATGAATACCCCTTTCAAGTGAGTCAACGGTTAAGACATTAGATATAATAAATAATTTCAATACCCCTTTGAAATCAATCAATTGAGTGATTAGTGAGCCGTCGGTCTCCAAGTACTCAACAGTAATGACATCTTCGGTGGTGTTGGCGGTAATCACTTCTTCATATACTTCTTGTCCGCCATTCTTGACGTTAATTATTAGGTTTTGGTCTAAACTGGAGTCAAATATCTGTTGAGTTAATGATTGAGATATCAATAAAACTGCGGTTAATATCAAAATCAATGATTTGTTAATCAATTGTAATAAACATGTCATCCGTTGGACTGAAGAGGACATCACCGATGAGGACATCACTGACGATATGAAATGCAAATGAAAAGCCAATCAATCAATACATCTGTTGTTGAATTAGATCCCAGATCATTGTTAACACATTTTCTTGTTGTCTTTGATTCACATTTTAAACAATAGTTTTGTTGTTTTCACTAAAAATATAAATAAAAATATATTTTTAAAAAAATTTATACAAAATATAAACAAAACATTTGAATGTCTTTCACTCAACCTCTCATAGATAGAGTCAGACATACACTGGGACTACAGTTCAGGCCATTAAAACCAACTAATTATTGTTTTAAGCAAGAATAAAATATTTATAAATTTTATCTTGATTATATTTATATTTATATAGCAATACATGATTTCTAAATTATCAGGATGAATAATTTGAAAACTTCGGAGATTCCTATTATTATCTATAACTGGGCTCAACTGTACTGGAGTGGGAAAGGCATTAATTAATTTGAGGGAAAAACTACAGAATATTCTTAAAGTATTTTCAATTAAACAAAACTATTAATGAATTTCCGTATAACTGAACAAAAGTTTAATGAATTCATTACTTTTTTCATTAAAATTCAAATCATTTTTTCAATTTTCATTCACAAAAGCCATGTTTTATACAATCATTAGTTTTCATTCAAACATATGCTTAGATTTGATGAGAAAATCAATGTAAGAAAAAATTGTTTTCAAAATCTCTTTCAAAATAAACAATATTTCATTGAAATCCTTATTTACTTTAGATTTACTACAAATCACTTGCGATCTGAGGAGAAATTGAAAAAATAAATAATCAAAAGAAATGTGAAAACATTTTTGAGTGTATTTAAAATCATTGAGAAATTCTTACAGTGAATACAAAATTCAATTATAAATCTAAAAACAAATTAAAGTTTTAATTTTATTCATAACTTTAGGCCAAAACAAAAAACAAATTATTTGAATCACTTTTTCTTTGGATTTTCAATACAATGAAAGAAAAAAACTTTTTCTTTTGTAAAAACCATTAACTTTAAGGCAAATAACGAAAAATATATAATATATAAAAATATTACTCACTTTTAAGAAACGCTTTATAAATATAGAGAAAGATATTGTGAAACAGATTTACAACAAAACTATTACTTATTTGTTATTATTATATGCGATAAAAATATATTGAATTCAAAGCCAAAAGTATTGTTTGAAATGCAAAGAAAAAAAGTTTAAATAATTGTTGAATTTATTGAACCGTTTTTTATTACTTCAAACAAAACACTGAAAATTCAAATAACAGTGAATTATTTGAACAGATTTTCAAGTCATTTGAAAAGTGATATAAATTGTAATCAATTGTTGTTTTCATTTGAAATATAGTAACGATTTATTTGTGAATAATTTGTTTCAATGAAAAGAAACGAAAGAAATGTCTAAAAAACTTATAAATGATTTTAAAACACGTTTTGCAAAACTAAAACTAAAAGCAAAACACAATCCTTCGCACAGAATATTCTTGAGCTAAGACTCGTGTCTATACTTCAAAGTTCTTCATTCATTGCTAACCGTTCACAGCACTGGCAGTCTCTGGGTTTGTCTCTGGCATTCATCCGATGCCATAAAATATACGATCAATACTACTAGTGATGTCTTTTTAGTTGGTTTAGTAGATCTCAGACATAGTTTCTGCGCACACATAGCACTCATACCCCTCTCAGCTTTGTTTCGGTTCACAAATCTATTCAATAAATTCTTTTTCTTCTTCTTCTTCTGCAGAAGAAATATATTCCTTGAAAGCCAGTCATCGATAACACTATTATTTATAAATAAAATTTATACCTCTTTTCATACAAACAATAATAAGATTTTAAAATGTAATGAAATTTTTGACTAAACATTGAAAGGACTTTAAACTTAATCTAAAATTTATGAATCAATTCCCAGAATATTTGAACCAAAATCTGTTAAGTAATGAAAACAACAAAATACAAACACATTTGGTATTAAAGCGTTAATTGAAAGCAAGTTTTGCACAAAAATCTCTCCAATTATTTCATTAAAGACTTTAAGTAGACGTTTGTCTCAGAAGTAAATAAATTGAAATAATTTTTTTCAACACATTTATGTGTTTTATCATTACTTTAATGCTCTATCGCTTTTGGCACCGCTTATAGAATAGGCACTGGTATTAGGAATGCCATCAATTTATTTATGATTAATAGCTGAAAGTGTTTTTTGCTCGGATCTAAAACTTATGGCAGTTTTAGGTTTAAGTTTTATCAGCCGATAGTGTAGTGAAAGTGAAAGAATGAAATATTAAGGGAAATATGTATTTCGGAAATTAAAGTTAACTTTTAATGTTGAGCTCAAACCCAGGTCTCTAACCCAACGTTACTTAATGTCATATCCAATGAGTTGTCATAAGATTTATCTATTTTTTTAAACTTTGAATAAATTGAATAACTTATGGCTTAATGTGTTTTCAGACATTGTTTTCATGACATCTTTGTGTGAAAACATTTTTGTAGGTATTCTCTCAAATCATAATAATATATAAAAGTTTTATGAAAAACAAAAATTAGTGGAAAAATAGTTTAAATTATAATAAATGTTGAGACAATCAAAAACAGACTGTTTTGACGGTTCAGTGCACAAAAAATATGTTCAATAATTTGCATTAAAAATAGCTCACAATCTCTGCTTTGCTTTTCATTTACAAGATTTGCATAAAAATTTTATATTTTTCATTTCAATAGTATTTAGTTTTTACTCCAAAACTCAAAGAGAAATTGAATTTTAAACTCAATTTACTTTACTTTACAAACACTTTGATTAGATTTTTACTGAAAAGAAATCATTCATTAATCAAAAATATCAGACATTTTTCATAAACAGTTGAATAACTTTAAACTAAAATCTCATTTATATTCAGTTTTCATCAAAACATTTCTTATTCTTTAGAAAATATATATATTTTACACAAAACCTAAAGAAATATTTCACTTAAAGTAAACAAATTTCAGTCAATGTTTGCAGAGATTTCTCTAAAGGTTTTCACTCGAAATCGATACTCAGTTTATTAAATCAAAACAAGTGTTGAATGAGATATTTGTTGAAATATTTTATGAAAAAGACATCAATACTAGCGATGCATATGATGTGAACACAGATCTGGGCTTTTGTTGTTGCGGTCACTCTATTGATGACACAATACTTATCAAAAGATTTGATTACATTTTGCTTCAAATAACTTAATTCTGGACTCAAATGTAAAAGTGATTTATTATTATTCAGTCTCTGATGTATTGATTAACTCTAAGAATAAAGAATAAATTAAATGTAAGTCAATGGTAAGGAATGATAGGAAAGATAGCCTATTATTAGATACAAATGATGTTATCCTTTGCTAAAGAAAAAAGATCCTGAAATTGAAGAATAATGAGAAGCACTTGAATTGGATTCCGTAACTAATGAGCAGTTTTTCGACTCAAATGCTTGAATTGAATCAAAAATTTATTTCTGTTTAAAAAACCATTCACTCGTATGTCAAAGGAATTTACAATTTTTTAATCTGTAGTATATTTTAGTGCAAAAACACATATATTTTAAACCTTAAACACATCGCAAAGAGGGAAGAGATTTCACTAAAATTATTATCATTGCATAGAAATGCATAGAATTTAGAGAAACGAAACGAAATTAAATTCCTTTGCCTCTGATGTACAGCACTGTTGTATTGGATGATTGTATAGCACTGTATATATCATACATAAGATGTGCAAAACTTATATATATTTTATGATATGCTCTGATAAATAATATTTTGGATCAATATTTTGCAGTCGAGAGCAGCTGTTGTTCACTCAGTTTTACTCCAGTTTTTTATACTTCAGTTGTGTTTTTAGGTTTTCTTTCCTTTACTCCTGATATGTGTTGTTATAAATCAGTGAACGCTTCAAATGCCTGTATATCTCAAGTCATATCACTTTTTAGAGACTCATTAACTAATCTATAGTTCTCTCCCCGTTCTGCCAATAAGTCTTTGCCTCCCTTTCCTCTTCATCTATTGAAGAGCACATTAGTGTGGATCCGATGCCATAATATTGCAAATCAATTGAATGCTATTTTCTCCAGAGTTTTGCCTTTTATTCAACAAATTCTTCGACTCGTTTGAGACGATGAGAACAAGAGAAGAGTTTTATACACTTTTCCTCAATTATTTCATTCAATGGTTTCCTTTTACTGAACTGTCCTTTCACTTATAAAATGCTCAACTCTTTGGCCAACTTTTCTCTTATATATAACTTTATCTTTTAATAACACAACAATCAATACTCAGTATAATTGAAAACTAGTCTTTAATTCAGTCTTAGTTTCAGTTCTGGAGCTTAGGTTTCAATAGAGAAATACTCTGAATGTAAAGCACTCTTACATTCAGTTTGTCTTATATTTCAATATATTTCTAACAAAAATACAATAAATTTATTATTTCTTCAAACTTTATAAGAGATTTAAAACTGAAAACTCAGATAAAGAAATGTATTTTAAGGGGTATTACTATAAAAATATTTTTTCAACAGAATTACGTCAAACAACAGAATATTCTTTAAAGCAATCGCTGAAAGGTTTGACACAAAATGATAACTGTTTTTATCCGGAATATAATCAAAATAAGTGACGTTTCACTCACTTTTAAAGCAAAATATATCTATTACTTAGTGATTGATTGACAATAAATACCCCTTAGAATGGCTATAAATACCCCTAAAGTATAGCAATTTATCAATAGATCAACGATTGAAACACAATAATCATTGGACTTAACAGTTGAGTTGAAAAATGATTTTCATTACAAATAAATTGAAATTTCATTTATTATATGAAAATGTTTTTTGTTTTTTGTTTTATTCACAAAACTGTCTAAAAATGTGTCATTTTTTGTTAATTTTCTTCAGTTTTAATGGTTTGGGAATGGGTTTGACATCAGAGCACAGGTCTTCTTTGTGATAGTGTTTGTAGACATCAATCAACTCTCGTTTGGCATTAATTTCTGTAACAAAACAACACTTTATTTGAATCTAAAAGACATTAATTTGTTTGAAATTAACCCCAAATTAGGACCAAATGGAGTAAAATTGTGATCAAAATAGCGGTTAAATAAATGAATAAAACATATATTAAGATAAAAATCACTTCATTTGCAAAGTGTTTGGGCTTTGAATCGGAAACAGGGGTTGAGATGAAGTCTGAACTCATTTTCATAACTATTTAATTGAAACTCAATTTCCGTTGAAATCAATCAATGGTTTAATGAGTTTTGAAAAACGCGTGAAAATTTGAATTTCATTATATATGCCATGCATTCAGGGGTAGAAAATCCAGAAAACCCCCTGATTTTGGACACAAGAGGTAATGCATTTGATGGCCAAAACTGGAGACCAATTGAATCGGTGAACAACTGTTGCCTTCAGTCGACACTTAATCTAACCGTTTGTTTGGTATCTCTTTGTGGATCATATCCTCTCCAGTGATGGTAATGTCCACACAAGAGGCCAAATGTGAGACCAAATAGAGTCCGGGTTTTATTGAACAACACTTTTGTTTACATTTTGTGAATATGTTTTCAAATCTTGTCTTAACTTACGATTGGTTTAAATCATTTCAATCACAAACAACGTAACGATTATTCAAATATATAGTCACTTATTATAAGAGATATACAAAAGGTAAGGCATGGAATTGGAGAGGGGTTGGGAGTCAAACTCAAGTTGAAAAGTAGGGGACAGTGAGGGGACGATTAGAAAAAGTAAAAAACTCTCCGACAGTTGTGAACGGAGTGAATACGAATCGTCTTTTTATTGGTTAATTGATATGACGTCTCAAACGACGTCATAATTAAGTGATTTCTAATCAATTTTGACATCAATTTCGTCACAAAAACGTCAATTGTTTTAAAATTTTTGATTAAATTTAAAACTAATTAAACATTTGATTAAATATTTTATAAAAAGTTTTAATTAAATAAATAATTAACAAATCGTTTGACAAAGAGTTGAAACAAAAACAAATCAAAGCAAACAATGGATTCAAACGACGACTTCGTTAGTCTTGAGATCGGAAGCCAATCGATGATAGGTTTGAATGCATTTGTCTTTCAATTGATTTCAAAATTGATTTCAAATTTGATTTAATTTTTTTGTTTTTTAGTTTCAAAACAATTGATTTCATTGAAGAGTCCATACTTTGAACGACTGATCAGTTCCGGTGAACAGCACTTAAAAGTAGTGATAACTGAGTCTGAAATCAATTCATTGAAAATACTACTGAATATCGCACTCAATGTCCACTCAAACGATGATTTGATCCTTTGGTTCAGAACTAAGGAAACTGTCTTTCAATTGATCCAAACGTCACACAAATATCAATTCCAAGACATCTTTGAAGAGATGTCTTCAGAGTTTGTCGACTCTTTTGAACAGATCCTGGATTTTAGTCACTTCTCAGAAGTTATGTGTTTTTATAAGCGATCGCTGAAAACGGGAATCAATCGCTTGTCTGACTGTTGTCTCCAAGTGTTGGACAAAAACGCCGATAAAGTGATGGAAATTTTGGACAAAGACTTTGTTTTAACGAACTTTAGGCCACAAATACTGAGAGATATCTTAAGTCGGGATACGTTTGGTGTCCACGAAATGAAAATCTATTATTTGATCCAAAGATGGACTCATATTTTAGGACAGTTCAACGAAGCGCTCATCCAAACCATCCGTTTCACAAAACTGGACAAAATATATGTGAGGTTTGGTTTGTTTTCTCCCAACCCTTTCGACCGGACTTTCCTCCGATATGTCCTCAGTTTAAACCAAAACAGCAAACAATTGGTTCAAAAAAGTCGTGTCTGTCGTCAACCAGAGGTCCGTTTGGCGATCAATGCCGTCGACACTGAAAGCATTAAAGTGTCTCCGGATATGTTTGACAACAATCAAGATGTGGTCAAAAGATATGTGTTTTCTCTTCCGATTGAAACGCATATAAATTATTTGCGATTTTTATTACCAAAACGTCGGATATCCTCGGACTTACCAATAGTTTACTACATCGTTGAGGTCTGTGTTAAGAACCAATGGCTTCAGGTGTGGAACTGCCAGAAAACCCCCTGTTTTTCAAAACAAGAACTATATTTCAATGAAGTGATAGCCAGTGCTATCCGTATAACTGGTATTACAGTAAATGATTTCAGTTTTTCTTTGACTTATTTGGACAACAATTTAATGAATTACGGATTAAGTGCTAATAGAGTAGAGACAAAAGACTTCTCATTAGTGCCAGGCATTGACTACCTGTGCTCTTCCAACGCTGTTTGTCTGTTATTGTTCACAAAAGTGAATCAAACCTTTGATATAACAGAGTATGCATTGAAAGGCAGACTATATTCACAATTCATTTTCAATGTACTCAATCGGTTAAAGACCAATAGGTTCGGGGTTTCTGTCACTTATTTGTTGCGCTTTACTCAACCCTTGTTTGTTAATTGCATTGAAATTGAATTGAAAAGCAATTCCCAACAAACAAACACTTTTACTATCAGTGCTTCGTTGGCTTTCATTTCACACAAATGTGAAGAGAAGTGGGATTTGATTGAAGTGAACAATGAATTCATAAATAATTTTAAAACAATTAGTTTTGAAGCGAAACACATCTCTTGTGTGAAGATTGTCGGATACCGGTCCCCACAGCTTCTCAAAGGTTTTCAAAGACTTCCCCTTCATATCAAGAAATTCAATATTTATTACAAAAAGCCTTGAATTTTGTTAAGAAAACAAACAATCCTTTCATTTAATCATTTAATTAAACATTTTTCACAATATCTCTGATGTATTAAACATATCATTCAAATCAATCACTTTTTACATTAAATCAAATTAAAGTTTTGTAATAATTATCACATTTTTAATAAAATACTGTTTTCTATGACATCTATTGTATTGCATAACAATATTCTGGTTCCTTTGAGAACCCGATCAATAGTTGAAATTTATTTTGTGGCACAAGAAGTCGACTCAAACGATGGCAGGAATGCCTCTATTGTTATACACATCCAGAAAATGTCTCGGTTTATATATGACCTCAAAAATCACAGATCTTTTCAATTATATTAAATTTTGACTGAAATTTGATTCAAAGAAATTGTTTTAGAAATTCAATACTTGAGACAAATATTTGAAAGTATTTTTCAAAGCATTATATTTTTTGTCCATTTATTACTTGACATATATTTTGCGACAAAAAAAGTTTTGAATTTTTGTGAAAACAATATATTTTTGTCTTCAAAACAGAAAATCTATTAAAATATTTGATATCTTCTAAAATATAATGCTTTGAAAACACATTGAATTGAATTTCAAATCCAATAAAACATTTGAGACAAGAAAACAGTGTTTTTTTGTGCAAAAGCCCTTAAAAAGTTGAAATTGTAAACACATTTATCTCGTAATCAGTTTATCACAAACAGTTCAGTTGAAAAACCGGTGCAAAAAGAGTTCCAAAAATGAGGTACAAGTTTGAGACAACTGACCACTGCTTACATCAAACCATACAAACATTTTTTGCTTATTTTTGTAAACATTTTGATTTATATCTATTCGTTGCAAAGGTTGGGCTCAAACCCTGTTCTCAAACTCTTGTGCGGTCTTACAGTTGTATTGTTTAAGTCAATCACTTCCTGGTCAAACACTCAGTCGGAGATATTTGACTTCAATGGCAATAAGAGATTAGGTCTACAGACAAGAGATTTGATTTATTTTAATCCTATTATTGCATAAAATTCTTGCATTTATTGTACAGTTATTTCAAATATTTTCAAACTTTAAAAACAAAAATTTATTCAAACATTTGGTTTGCATTTCAACATTAAATTACAAATATTTGATATTTTGAACAACAGTTACAAGTATTGAAAAAATAGATTCAAAACTTTATAATTGAGATTCAATTTCACAGTTATTTTGTTTCATTTGATTACTAATAAAAATTTTGTAAAACTAATTAAATCACTTCAAAGTAGTTATGAATTCATTAAACAATAATTATATACCGGTTTCAACACAATGTGAATAATTAACTAAAATATAACTCAAATTATACGTCAATTAAAAGCAATTATGAAATCATAAATAATTTTCATTTCCTTATTATAATTGAATTTATAATTGAATTCATAAAAACATATTTCAAACCAAACTTAACATAAATTTTGATCAAATCTCTGAACTTTTTTGTTGATTCAAAATATTAGACAATTTTCGCAGTTTTTGGTCGACATCCAGACGAACGGTCTTTAGATTCTTGATGACAGCCTCATCACAATCCGGATCAGTTATATCCTTCACTTGAATCGAGTCGATATCAGTTATGAATCTATAATTACCCAAACCCTCCAACTCTATGGCCTCTTCTCTAAGCTTTTTAGTGGTTTTCTTAATTAAGTTAAGCAAAGATGAAGACGAACTCCGGATATGTTTGATGTCTGACTCCTTCTGTTGCCATTTAGAGCTATGGGTTGACACAAGTGGAGGCACTTTAAGCATATGATAATCTCTTTCGGGTAAGTAATAGTCACTGTCTTTATGAATACAGCACTTATGGGATGAATGGATATCTGTTTTATGATATTTAGATCTATGAGGCATAGGATGAGACATAGACTGAGGCATAGAGTGATAAACAGCTCTTTTGTTTAGCCATTCCTTTCGGCGCTTTCCTTCCAATTCATGTCTTATAAATCGCGGTTCACTTACGGAGGACGAAGACAGCAGTGATGTACTGCTTGTGTACTCGTCTTCAGATGAATATTGATGTCTGACTTTGTGTCGACTCTTATGGCTATTATTCTTCTCCTGTTTTCTGTTAAAAGTGTTTCTATTTTTATATACCTTTCCATTCAGTCCCTGAAATGAATCACAAATTTTCTTAATATTCGCTTCCATTGCAGACATTCTTTGGTAGATATCAATCGGTTCTGACTCCTCATCAACGACACCATTAGTTTGTGGTTGAGTGAGTTGTTCCGCACCGGTATCCCTATTGATAACATTATGTTTGGGTTCATTAACCACAACATTATTACTTTTATTATCACTTTTAACATCGATTTTGTTTGTGTTGTCACCACTTTTGAACGCTTCCAACAGTTTTTGTGCCAAATCCCGGACCTGTCTATCAATTTCTTCCACTCTTTCCAAACATTCCTTATTTTTGACATCATTTTGATCCAAACGTGAAGACAAATGAATTTCATTGCTTTCGGTCTCCAATTCGTTAACTCTTTTCTCAATCTTCTTCAGTAATGTCTGAAGTCTTTCCACTTCTGTCTGAAATCTTTGTGTCTCTTCAGCCAAACTGCTGTCCATTTGTTCCAATCGTTTATTATATTCCTTGCGATGTCTTTCAATGTCGGCCACAGTTTCTGACAAATCATTTCTCAAATCATTGCTCTGTTGACCAAAATTTTTACTATTATTGGAGACATTAGACAATTCCGTGCGAATAGCTCTCATATCTCGAGTGCTCTCATCCTTAAAGTCAGTAAACTTGTTGTCAAACTCATTGAAAACAGTATTAACTTTAGACTTCATCTCACGATTCAATTCATTCCTTAATTCTCGGATCGCATCCAACGACTCATTTCTGACATCACTTCTTAATAATTGCATTTCATTTTCAATCCTATCCCTATCCACAGCCTTTCCACTGACAGATTGAGGACTGGTATGCATTTGATTCAGACTTTTCGATATGATTTCCCTTAAATCCATGATTTGTGACTTTGTGTCGCTGAGAGCACTGGTATTCCTATTGATTCTGTCAGACATGTCGTTGACATCGGATTTGATTTCTTTGTTTATAGTATTTCTCTGTTTTCTGATCTCTTCTCGCAATTCATTCCTCAAAGAAGTTATTTTTTGTGTCAAAGTGTTAGTCATTTCTTCAAATTTGTATTCAATCTGTTGTTCATTCAATTCATTAATATTATTATCATTTTCATTGTGTTGTCCTTCACTCACGTCTTCCTCCCCTTCATCCTCATCAACAACCAGTTCCTCATCAATATCTACTTCTCCTGCACTGATAGCACCAATACTTTCTGAAGGGTTCTCGTCCTTCTCTGTTGCCTCTAATAAAGTTTCCAATGGTTTATGAGTTTTATTCAGTGCCTGAGTTGTACTTTGATTGCTATTAGACAATGGTTTGGCACTCGTCTGTTCATAATTATCTGAATTATCATATTTAGAGGACATACCGGCGCCCAAACTCTCAAACAAGTCATTGTAATTCTGATCGTATCCATCAAACTCTGCGAACGGGTCTTCAGAAACATTTAATAAGAACTCGTCGACAGAAACTTCATTATGTCTAACATTATTAGTTTGATTTTTGCCACCAGTGCTGCTGCCAGTGCTCTGCTTAGCATTCGTCGTGTGTATGGCTTTAGGAGATGATGAGGAGTCGACGGATATGTTTTGCATTTCGTCTCTCATCTGTTGTTCACTACTTTTAACAACCGATTCATCAGTTTTTGATTTATGATTGCTATCTATTCTGTACTTCAATTCATTACTCATTACATTATCACTCAATGGTATGCTTTCAATCTCTTTAAACTCTTTCACATCATTAATACCCCCTTCAGTCACATCAATGGTATGCAATTCATCAATATCTGCATCATTAGAGCTCAGGTCCTCTAACTCTTCCTCCACTTCCAGCTCAAAGTCAACTGATTCTACCTCTTCGTCGCTATTGTTATTACTTTTTAGCAAATTATTTATCACTTTATTATTGTTTTTGTTATCGATTTGTGAACTATTTTTGTTCACTTGTTTGTTAAGGTTTGTGTCTGTCCTGAAGCCCAGGTCTTCATCAACGAAATGCAAGTTTGCGATAGAGGTTAAGCCACTCATACTTAAGGTCGTCGACGAGCCCTTTAGCCTCTGCTGTTCAGCCAGTGATCGATAGAAAGGATCGCTCGGGTGTTCCCAACAAGAAGTCTCTGTTCGACAGTTAAAGTAGTAAAGTCTTCCTCTTTGGTCTTCACTTGCATTAGGAATGGGAGGAAAAAAATATAAAGAATCAAACATTAGATCAAAGTTAGGCTTCAATTGAATGCAAAAGCAATCAAATAAATAGCTATTTATCGGAGAGTAAGAAAAGGTCTGAACTCTTAGTGCAAGAAGTAGTGAATATTTAGCCATTAATTCAGCCCAACCTGTGATTCATGTGATTCATGAGATTTTGAGCCCAAATTTCTTACTGTTTATTGTATTCGGAAAGTGATTTCACTTACACTGCTATCCATGGAAAGGGAAGTCTAGAAGTGAGGCCTTTCCTTGCAATCCATAATAAATCAGGCTCTGAAGATGGATCAATGCCAATCTGTTTTGCGTATAGTGTTATATCTGGGTTTAAATTCAAATCAATTATTGTTTTAAAGAGAAATATATATAATATTTAATGCAAAAGCACTTCAACTGAAATAAATTGAAAAATATCTTCACTTTATTTACATTTTTAGGCATAAAATGAAAATTAAATATTTGTTTAAATAAGATATTTCTTCATTCAGTGAATAAAAATTGAATATAAAATACAATAAAGAAATACATTTCACAAAAATTCTTGCATTTGTTTCAATGCATACCTTCTTCAGTGAGATCTGATTCAGTGATCGACAGTTCTTTCAGTATATTCTGGTGTTGTTTGGCTGTTGTGTTGAACTTTTGCTGACGTGATTCAGTCGATACCTGCAAACCAATACTCGACCTCCCATTCAAATATTTAGTCTTATCTACGAGAGCACAGGTAGTCGTAGTCATTGCAATGCATTTCTATACTAATTAAAACTTTTATTTTAAATTATTCTCTATTCGGAAGACATTTAATGGAAAGTTGTATAAAATAGTCACTAATTTCTCAAACATTTTGTTCAAAAAGACATTTCATTTTTGGCAAACCTTTATTTGTGCTCAAACTTCAATACAATGGGAAATATAATTGTATTTTTAATATTTTTGTTATACCTTTCCTCTACCCATATGTACAGACATTATATTTTCTCATTTGTCTCTACGATAAGGGGTTTGTTGTGAATTCAAACTAATTTTTATATTGGATTCATAGTTACGATCGCTATTGGAGACAAAGTTTGCATAAAAGATAGACTGCCTGTGCGATTGTGCCGGTGCTTATGTGCTTATTATTCAATAGGTTCCCTAACTTTGGACAGTAGGGCACATAAAAGCCTCGCACTAACAGTAAATAAACCGATAAAAGCCGGGAATCTCTTGAGAGCTAATTTAGTGTATATATACTATTTGAATGGATCAACAATTTGGTCAAATATTATACAATTTAATATATCCTATGCTTTGTTAGGGTCTAACCCTCGCGCACACTCGATAGCGCATAAGTATGTCATACCCGGGTAGCAGTCAGTTCTCTCGAAGTTATATACCAGTGCTGTTCGAGCTTTACTCAAAGTAGTTATCTTTGAATTGCTTCAACTTAAGTGTCTGTTTGAGGAAAAGTACAAATTCTAAGACTCGGGTGCTCTTAAAACTTTAATTTGTTTGTTGTTTGTGACCTGGGGTGTAGAGCACAGGTAGACATTTTGGAACTAACTTTTACAGTATATGCTATAAATATTTAAACTTTTGACACTTTATTTAGTGATTTTGATTAGACATTCATCAAATGAGATGTTTTGTGAAATATATATAATTAAGGTTTTCTTAACCACTGTTTCATTGATCACAGCATTGGATACAAAACAATCTTCACGTAAGTTATGCTTTGCTAATACATTGTCATCACTTGAATACAGGTATCAGTTGACACTTAAATGAGTTTAATTGCCAAAGTCTGCAATCGTTTACATCAATAATTACCCCTTAAACCCCCTTAAATACTATTAAAAAACAAAATTTTATCCCATTTTGAATCAAATTTTATTTATTTATGCCTTTTATTGACAATTGAGGACAAATCAGGTGTTTTTCTTTAAACCCCTAACAAATCAAACTGAAGTTATATAACATATAATTGGATCACATTTCTCATTAATATTTTTAAAATATATCATCCAAATATCCTTGCTCAATTAATTTTTAAGGGTTAGTAAGCATGAAATATTCAGATTTAAGTTTAACAAGATTATTTAGTCTTTATTCAAATCTTTTTGCATGAAATATGAGATATTTATGCAAAACTTTTTTATTGCGTAAAAAGATATTTCACAAAAAATATATCAAACTTTTGCTCTTCGCTCTGATCTGACAGTGCGAGCACTGGTAGGAAATGCTAACTTCATATGCCTTTCCATGACAACCAGAGGAGGATTTTTGCTCTCACTCTTGGTATTAGTCAATGATTTGCAGGACTGATGCAAAAGAGTGTATAAATTGTATGAATGAATAGCACTCTATGTATGGATGCGATGATAACTGAATATGTGGTGATTGGGATTGCTTTTCATTTGTATATAACACATGTCATTTGCACACAAATATTTTTTACGAAGGGATCAGGACTTAGTGTTAAGGATAGTGCACAAGGAGTAGAGAGCACTGGCAGCTGTGTGTCATATTCTCAGCCATAACTGAAGACAATATATTTGGTGCTTATTATCCTGATTTCCTATCCGTCAAAACAGACTCACTGTAGATATACTTCACAATCAAATGGAAAGGACTGTTAGGACAGACTGTTTAATATATTCTCCCTTCTCTTCGGAATGTATTAAAATGTGTGCAACGAATGTATAACTACTAGTCCTCTATCTGTCTCTCAAAAGCACTCTTTAGCTTAGATTTTATAATATTTCGATTGTATTTCACTTTATATTTCTCTATAAGTATTGGCTTTCAGACGACGTGTAGAGAGAGAGAGAGAGAGAGAGAGAGAGAGAGAGAGAGGGAACGGTAGTATGA
>JAQGAT010000784.1:0-23126 GCA_034687845.1 Pantelozetes paolii
AGAGAGAGAGAGAGAGAGAGAGAGAGAGAGAGAGAGAGAGAGAGAGAAATATAGAGGTCGGGAAACCTTTTAAGAATTAATTTATTTATTCAAATTCATGGCTCAGAAGTTTGAGATGTAATTAAATGCAAAAATGTCAAAAACATAACATATTTTTGTCTATTTTTTAATTATTAAGAAATTTTGAGCATTTGGTTAAAAAATTTGAGTTATTTTTAATATGAATTGTATTTCACTCAAACTTATAGTAACTGTTATAACAGTTAGCAATCATTTCCTGTCCAATGATTTCCAATTAATTTCTTTTAATTTGATTTTTGAAATCATATTATTTACCAAAACTTTGACCCTTTCTGGGACTGAGAGTTAAAGTGATTTATTTGTTATACTCTTGAACTGACCGGACATTCAACTAATCTGTTCTTGTGGTCAGTTATGTCAAACCAATATTGAGATACAAAACACAAAAAATAAATCTTTTCTAAAGAGAGTATATATTTTATAACAACTAATGTTTGAACTCTGAAAAAGTGTTGAATTATTTTAATTTCAAATATATATTAGAAATTATATTTTGAATGAAAACACGAATTGAATGAAAATTCTGTTCAATTGTATCATTCATTGTATTGAATATTGTTTAGATCTCAAACACAAATAGTTATGTCATTATTTGAGAAAATGATCAAAAGCTTTAGGAGAAGTATAGCACTGGTATGTGAACGAACTGGGATTCCAATTAAGTAGTGCTTCAATATATGAGTGAAAGTAAGGACTGTTTTGTACAGAATATCAACAAAAAAAGTTTCAACAAATCAATGGATCAATACATCAATTCCTATGTCTTAAACTTTATATAGTATTTCCAAAACCGGTAAAAATATCTATCATTTTGTATCTCATTATTCATCACTAATTAAATACGAGTGCAATGAATCCAAAATACAGTTCATTACTAATCATTAGTCAAGACATTACTGCAAATGAGTTAGGATTTAACAAAATGACCAAAACTTTACTTTGAAAACAACACTAATCTCTGAAAATATGTATTTTAATCACATAAATAGAAAATCATTTATTTTAATGATTTACCCCTTTATGACAATAAAAATATGTATTATTCACATCACGGAAGCTCCCTTTAGATATCCTAAATATCCTAGTACATCTACAGTAGAGCTATTCGTTTTACTGTAATTTTAAATTATTTATAATTATTTTATGCAAAATAACTGAATATTATTTGAAAACTGTTTACAAAACAAAACACAAAAAATCGATTTTTATTTATATTTTGAATGATTTTATGACTTTTATGAAACTTTGGTTCAAAAGATTTCAAATGATATTAAATGATATAAAATGAGAAAATTATACAAATTTAAGATAAAACTGTAATTTTATGATCATTTTTCTGTTTTTACATCCATTTCATCCAAAATTATAATAATAATTGAATTATTAATGAATAAAAAACTGAATATTTTTCTGATTTTATTTCAAATTTTAAATTGTTTTGAAAAACTTTAAAATATATTTAAACAGTAATACTCTTTGTGTTCTTTTTATTAGAAAAATCAATGATTTCACTGATATGCAAAAATAGATATAACATCTGCAAGACTGAACACAGAAGCACCAAGGTAGCAATATTGATATATCAATGCATTTTGATAATGTTTATTATATTATATCAAATACAGTATTTATATTAAATTTCATAAAAGTTTGTTTATTTTATTGATATTTTTAAAATGAATTGATAATAAAATCACATAAAAGTCCTACAAATGATTTCATATATCTGTTGTTGTTATAAAAAATGAATATATTTTTCATAAAAAGGCTGTCATATACAGGAATGGTATGTAAATGATAGCACATCTAAAAAGTTAATATTAAAATACCATAAATTAGGAAAAAACAAAGAAAATGTTAAGTTATGTAAAACTTTTGAATAATCTTTTCATTTGAGACTAACTTTTGTTTTATTTTGATATATATTTCAATTTTTTGTTTTCAAATCTAATCTAAAATTTTTATGTTTTTGTGAATTCAAAACTTTTTTCTTTCAAATGTTTAATCAATTCTTATATAAAATAATTACATGGATTTTCACTAAAAAAATGTTTGAGAAAATGTAATACATATTATTATTAGCTTTAAAATGTTGAGTATTATTATACTTTGATAAGATTGTACCCGATGCGCTTTTCTATTAGCCCAGAGATCATTGTTAATTAACAAGGTAAGGGAAAAGTTAAAAATGTTTTGCTTGTAATTGTTTTCTTTAGGCATTAAATTTCTTTTTATAAATCTTGTAAAAACAAATTCAAATGAAATAAAAACTAAATATAATCCTCTAAAGACTTTGATTGTACCAAGGTTAATCTATAAATTATTGATATCTAATTAAGGAGTATAAATGCAAATTATCAAATTGAAGTGAAATTAAGATTTTAAAGTATTCTTGAATAATTGCCCCTAATTTTCATATTTAAATTTATTTTTTCACTAAAATTTGTAAATAAAGTCAATTTATTATTGCTTTTATTTTTCCTCTTTTGTTAAGCACTTAAAACAAAAAAATAGACACAAGATTGACACAAAATGTATACAAAATCTAATCTAAAATTTGTTTTTACAGCAAAAATTAGTATAAATTTGTTTTTTGTTTGATTCATATGTTTTGAACACTTTTCGTCATTAGTCTCCGCAAGGAATTGAACTCAAATACAAAATTATCTTTATTTTGAAAACTCCAACAAAACTTCCGACAAAGTTATTGCTGTATAAGTTATTGTAGTCTTTATAACAATGTTATCTCAGTATATGAAATATAAATCAAAACTATGTTTTGAAAATCTTATATAAAGTTTTGAATCATTTAAAAGACAGTTTTGAAGATTATTTCATAACCGATAAGATATATTGAAAATGAATTCCCCTGTAAGGGGTATAAATCGATTTTATATTGAATTATTGTTGATAAATGATTTTCACAAATTTCAATTCTCCTTTCACACCCTTATATCTATCATTTATTTTTATTTGCATTTTAAACATAAACCCTTTAAATATAATTTATTTATTTGAGAAACAATTGTCTATATCCAGTAGATCCAGGGGTGACTACAAGTCCTATATAACAATAAGCACTTATATGTTGGAAAGACTTTTAGGTTTGTTTTTCAATCAATAAATTATTTCAGTTTTAATAAAATGTTTTCTTTAGTTATTACATAAAAATCAGTAATTCATTGAATTTTATATAACTTTTTGGTTACAATTGAAATTAAATTGAGATTATATTCAATAGTATTGGTTAATACAAAAATACCCCTTTAATATGTGATTGAGATAGGTAATATTTCTATATAACAACACAATAACCTAGTACAGTATTAGGTTTGTTTTATTACACATTTTTACAAATCTAGTGGTTTTTAAAGCAAATTATAATTTTTTATATCCGGGTCCTATTGTTGAATATAAAAATTGTAAATTTAATTGATATGAATAATTTACAATATTTCATTAAGAGTTTTTAAACAAAACTGAACTGGATTATGAAACACAAATCAATTCATTGAAATAAATCTAATTTTTAAATTAAAATTTTGACTTTTTCGTATCAGGGTGAAGGGTGAAGGGTGAATCTTTTTACTAAAATGAGTTCTATGTACGTAAAGTGTATAATTTCTATTTTAATAAAACTTATATTCATTGAGATTCCACAATAGGACCTGGATATCTGGATATTTGAAAATGTTCAGTCAAACTGTATGTGAAATGTTTGGTGTTTTGCAAAGAAGTGACTTTTAAGTGATATTTCATTGAGTTTATGGCAATTCAGTCAATAATTCAAAAGCAATTGAAAGTAAAGTAAATAAATCCATAAAACTTTGAAATAAATTATTTGTTTTGAATTTGAACTAAAAATATAATAACAGTTATATATGAACTCATTTTTGCATTTAGTTTTCAATTCATTATTTATTTAATTAAATTTCATATGAATTTAAACCATAAATGAAACAAAATAATTGAAAATCAATATTAATTGAAATGATTTGCGTTTTAATTAAAAATATATAACCCTTTGAGGCAATCATTAATTTATTTTGGATTCAATGAATTGATTAAAACATTTATTTTGAAATCATTTTTGATTTAAATTTTGTTAATTTAGTGAAAATACTTTGCATTTGAATACAAATTAATAAACAATTGTTTAATCAATAGTTTTATTGAATAAAAGTTAAGATATTCTTACCATTAGTTTATGCGATGAACTAAATCAAAGTCAATAACCTATGTATGAGTTGAGGGCAACGCCATTGACTCAGACATAGAGTTAAGTGAAGAGATAGAGCAGAGAATGAATGATAATCTGAAGATGAGTTGAGACAATGGTTTTCACGTCTAATCGTTTGTTTCAACTGTTTTATGAATTTGACATAAAAAACAAATGTTTTTATATTTAATGGAAATTATATAATATTTAGAGAAATACAGTACAAGTGATGTGTCTATCAGTGAAGATGTGTTTTGTTGAGTGCTTTCATTCCGGAAAGTGTCTGCTCTGAGCGCCTATCGCTGTATTGGCCAACAGTTCCTACCGTTCCTATGGAAACATTTCAATCATTTAATATATAGTTCAGTCTTTTCAGTCTTTTCCTCAAAATTCATTCAATAATTCACTAAATTCTGAAACAGTATTATATTCTCTGCACTCTATGCTTAAAGTGGGCCAAACACTAGGTATGGGAAGCACAGTGCCTTTCCTCTACCTGTGCTTTACTCTATTAATACACTATAATTAGATTTGCTTTCAATATTCAAATCGCTAGCAATTATTTTGGAGTTCATTCCCTTCATTACAGTATTGATTGAAGATTTATATAAAAGTTTGAACTATTGTCCCAAATATACAACAATTCATTCAATCGATGCAAACATAACACAAAAACATTCAATATTTTATTATTTTTTTCATTTCATTGATTTATAAAAATAAAAAGTAAGAGAAAATAATTTTATTGAAACCAAAAGTAAATGTTTTGAAAAAATGTTTGAATTTTATTTCTAACATAATATCATTGTCTCTGAAAGTGATAACACATTAGAACTGAGAATATTGTAAACCCTGTTATTAATGTCATTAATAATACAAACTATTATTACATTTTCAATACTTAACGCATATTATTGTCTAATATTATAATGTTTTGAACCGAAAATAACTTGAGTTTAATAACTTATAAGCAAAATATGAATGAATAGCCTATCGCTTGAAATAATTAATTTTTCACATTAACCTCTTTTTTGATATATAGAGGAAAGGGATTATAAATTGTATGACATTTGGTATTTATGGCTAAAAATTCACTTTTTTTAATCCAAAATATTTTTGTGATAAATGGTTTAAATTTTGAATAAAATCTGAATTCAATTCTTTATTGAAAAATGCATTAAATTTGAGGTAAATATCAATTTGATTGACATTTTCTTTGAAATCTCTTTAAAGGCTTTAAACGTTTTTATCCATAGATTGGGTCATAATTTAGGGCAAAGGTTTCAGTTGAGGGAAAGTCGTTGTCATTTCCGAGAAAGATATCTCATATATTGAAGCCATTCCTTAAAAGTGAAGGAAAGGGTCATTAACCCATGCAATGAGGCAATGAAGCACATAAGCACTTTCTGATGATTGCCCTATGCTTTCAACATCAATGACAACTATATGCTAAGAGATGTGGAGGAGTTGTTGTGATATTTTAAATACAATACAAATGAAATTCTCACTCTATATAAATGATAAAATGACAAAAGGGTAAACAATATGACCAAGGGGGTGATTCAATGTTATTACCGAATATTGAGAAACTGTGACAATAATAGCATAATATAAGTGAATAAATGAATGGAAACAACATTTGAAGCAAAAGTATTGATATTATTATTGATATTATTATTGAGTAATAAAAAGAGAAATCAAATATTTGACTGAGTATTCAGTGTTTTCTTTCAAATCGTTAATTAGATTTATTGAATTACATTACATTGTAATTTAATAAAGCATCTGAATCAATTATTACTGTATATCATTTGAGCATAGCTTTTTATTGAAATGTCAGATTAATAATGCATCATGATCAAAATTACATTTTTAGTGAACCGATGGCCAAAACATTGATATAAATTCAATTTAGAGTTCATTTAATTTAAAGCAGAAAAACACTCGTAAATTGAATGACACTGTACTTTGTATACCAAGAATGTTAATCAAATATATTTTCTTGTATTTAAGACTCAATTCAATCAAAATGTTATTTAATTTTTTTGTTTTATATAAAAATTATTTTTTTTCCAAATCCAATAAAAACTACTAAAATGAGAAATGTCATCTAATTTTTGGATGTCTTATCAAAAAATTAAATAAAAACTTCAATTATACTATAAATTGAATAAAAGTTATGAAATGAATATTAAATTAAACTTTAATTCATTCAAAAAATTGTCAATAAATACACAAAAAATTCATTTCTTTTAACAAATTATTAGACTTTTAACCCATTTTTCAAAAATAAGTGTTTCTTAAGAGAGACTGAATATTCTGGAGGTTTGGTCTTCAGAAGCGGTCAAAACAATAGACGAGTCCTTAGAGATACAGAAGTCTAAGATGTGATCTGAGTGTCCATTCTTTGCACTCATTAGTTGTCCACTTCTGGAGTCATAAGTGTTCAAAATGCCGTCCAAACCGGCGGTATATAACAAATTTGGATTATTGTAATCCCACAACAACTTTGATATACCGGTGCTATGTTTACACGAATGGCGTTTGATTTGTGTTGGGATATCCCAGATATCTACCGATCCCTCAACAGTACCGGTGGCCAACACTGAATGAACTGAATTGAAACCAACGCTTTCGACCGAATCGTTATCTTCTTCGTTAGTATTGGTCGAGCACTCGAAGGTCGCAACCACTCGACCGGTTTGGCTATTAATTAGTTTTGCCGTCGAATCCAGAGAACCGGAGGCTATAAGAGTGCTGTCGACCGAACAGTCCATTGAAGTTATCGTAGATTTATGTGAATTGAAGTCTATTTTTGATTAAAAATTAAATTAAATTAAAAAATCATTGAAAACAAAACAAACCATTAATTGTATGCAAAACAGAGACGGACTTCAAATCCCAGACTCTGATCACTCCGTCTTCATATCCCATAGCAATGCGTTTCCCGTCGGATAGACATTTGGCCACAGAATTAGATTTACCGAAGCTTT
Organism: Pantelozetes paolii; assembly: GCA_034687845.1. Classification (NCBI taxonomy): domain Eukaryota; kingdom Metazoa; phylum Arthropoda; class Arachnida; order Sarcoptiformes; family Oribellidae; genus Pantelozetes; species Pantelozetes paolii. The sequence continues at coordinate 7,294 of JAQGAT010000784.1, forward strand.
GAAACGTTTTACAATCAGTGGTCAACGAAGGGTTCAGTTTCCACATCCAGGCGTCTCCGGCGGCGGTGCCGGCCATGAGTACATTGATGGCCATTGGGTGCCATAATAACCAATTGATTTCATCGATTTCAAAGTCAAACAATTTGTTTCCTTCAGTACTCCAGATCTGAATCAATCCACTCATGTCTGCGCTCGCGATATACGAGTCGTTGGCATTGAATTGGACACCAATTACCGAATCCTTGTGTCCGTTGCACTCAAACATAAGACTTGAGTCCATTGTCCGCCAAACAAAAGCCATATCATCTTCACCACCGCTGATGGCGTATGTCTTGTCTGTACTTAAATGACAACAAAGGACTGCTTTCTTATGACCACTGAATACAAGAGTCGAGTCATCGGACATCGATTGTGGACCTAATTCTTCATCACTGGAATCAATGTCTTCGATGTCTTCGGTTTCAATGATTTCTATATCTATTCAAAAGTATTTCAATTATTAAAACATTTTATGTAATAAACAAATGACCGAAACCTTCATCGAAGTCCTCGGAAGACATCAAAGGATCAGTGATTTCATTGTTTTCGTCCATAAGTTGTGATATGTTTTCAATCATATAATCACTGATTCAATGAATAATCACTTAATTGTTGTTTAAATTAATATTTATTTACAAAACACACAAAACATGTGTTTATTTCACATAAAAACGAGTCAACAGTTGTGCGCAAACTCTTGGATAACCCTTATATAACAGTGCAAACTGTGTTAAATTTTGATCTTGTATAAATTTCTTAAAATATTAATAGTTATATTTTGAAATTAATTTAAATGTTTTACAAATAAAACAATTTTATTTTAAATTGAAATAAATTTTAGACAAAATTGTTATCATATTTGAGATTTGAACAGATCTTCAGATTCCGAGGACATTTGAAATTCAAAGGGATTTCTGCGTTTTCGCACACTTTTAGTGTAAATAACTTTTCGGGACTTTTGGGACAAATGTTTGCAAAATAGTTGAGAATATGTTTGAAGTATTGTTTGTAAGCATTGATTTGACTTTGATTTTCAATTCCAGTGTAATATCGATATAAAACCAAACGATTAAGTGCTTTGTAGTCAAACAATGTGTCGATAAAAGTCTGATTCAAATCTCGGAAATAAGTTCTCAACTCTTTTAGACCCCGGACTTGTGATATATGTCGGAAGCATTGGTGACAACTCTGACAGTTATAGACCATTGAATTTTCACCGACATTGCAGACACACCTGACCTTTGCGTAACCGAAATATAATTTCTTCAAAGCCGGCAATAAATCCAATAATCGTTTGAATATATTGGGAGTGAATGAGGAGTCGTGTAAATGAAGATAAGATGTGTTTTGAAACACATGTAAAAAGCGATCATTAGTTTGAATATCGACTAAAAAACTCCATTTAATGAACAATTCTTTCAGATTTTTCTGTCTTTCAGCTAAACCTTCAACTGATGTCAACTCCAATGCATGACATCTGAAGGAAAAGTGTTGTAAATCTAATGCTTCACTAATTGTGTCCAACTTTTGAGTGTTTATCTTAAAGCTGTCGATATATAACGACTTCAATGAATGTCTTCTCTCTTCAACCAAAGTATTGATTGAATCGATGTTTAAAATTCTGGTTTTGTTTATAGTTTTCAAATAAATGATTGTTTTTGGCATTAATTGAAACACTTTTCTCAGAATTGCATTATTTTTAGTGTTTATTCTCAAAAACTCAAGTCTTTTAAGGTTTTGAAAGTAATATTTGATAAACAAATAGTCGTTTGAATGACTTATTTCATTGAAAGACAAGTTATTTATCGACAAATGAATGAACTTTTCTGAAAGAAATTCAGTCCAACGGTTGAAGACATGCCAATGAAGTAAACAATTGATATCAATGAGTGTTAAACACTTAATGTTCACAAAGTTTTCTTCAATACAATCGATGACATCGTTATCAATGAAACAATTACTCAGACATAGGCTCTCAATGTTTGGGCACTTCAGGGATATATTTCTTAGATTTTGCAGACTTTCGCACAAATAATAGATTCTATAGTTTTTGAGGACAATTGCGGAACTGATTTCAGTATTTGCGGTCAAATGTGATGAATGTCTGCACAAATAGTTTGCTTTACGAAAAACAGATCCAATCCTTAGACTCTTCACGTGTTTGAGAACAGTTGTCACACATTCTTGGAATTGTTTGGAAATCCTTTCCATTTGAATGATTTGTTTGAGTTTTAGGTTTGATATGATTTCAATCAATACATAATCATTCATAAGACGACTCTTGTTTCGTGCAATTGATGTCTGGTCTGAGTTCACCATAGCTTTGGATCTGATTGTGATTTTCTGACTAAATATCAATTTTTTAAAAACCGTTTAAATCTATAATTTTTGTTAAGATTTAAAAATTTCTCAACAATTTCTTTGATATAAATTGTGTTATACAAGGGGTGACCAAGTTTTCACATTTCATATCAATATATACTGTATTATAAACATTGGAATGTCTAATATATTTCATATTTTGTTTGTGTTATATATACTTTGTACTTTTGTTGATGGGTTTTCAACTTGGGATCGGGTGTCAGGCATCCGAGTGCCTGAGCACCGATCCCTTATATACTATTTTACATTCATTACAGTTAACAGTTTATTATTATAACTCAAACCTAAAACTTTATTATACTTTTTGAAACACTTATTAAATAATTTAAGAATTGATTAAAAATTTATTTATAACCGTTTCGGTGCCACAAATGGTGTCCGCGCCTCGTATTGCACACGTATTTTCATTTTTTAGTAATTTTTAGATTTTATATAATTTTTGCTAACATTTCACGCGATATCTAATACTGTAAACACTTTTTAATGAATTCAAATCAATTCAAAGACAAAACCTTTTCATTGAATCTGTGTTTTAAATGGCACACAAAATGACACCGGAATTACTCCAACGCTGCCATAAGGAAGAGTTGCTTCAGATTAAGGCCATGAGTTCAGACGATATATACAAAGAACTGAAACAATTGGGCGACTCTTCCGGACCTGTCATGGAATGGATGAAAGAATTATACGCTAAACGACTGTTATCTCTGAGGAAAGGCCTGTTATTTCTTCCGCCAAACCTATTGCCAAATCACTCGCAAGAGTTAAATGAATTCATTTTAAACAAAATCAGTTCAGAATCGTTGCAAACAATGGACAATGACTTCACACTATTCTCCAATCAGTGGTACAGAAAGGTTGGACTGAAAAGGGAGTCATTTGTATACCTATTAGTCGATCCAAACATTCTTCACAACCGAAACAATAATGAAATAGATTTTCATAACGTTATGTCACAAATGGTTGGCATTCCTGAAGACCTAATACTGAATCCAAATGAAGTAAACATTAATCTGTTTATAGCTTTCGTTAAGGCAGTCATATATGTAGGGAAGGGAACGAAAGGTGTGATTCCCGAGCACTTCAAAGGTGTAAAAAAGGCAACGTTTGAGCGGAAGTTTGTTAGTCTTCGAGTTTTTGATGATATCTGTTCTAATGAGGCGTTGGCCAGGGAGTCAATAATAGTTGAGGCACTGGTAGTCTCAAACCGATCCAATAAAACAAATGGAAAAGCTTTGAAGAGTTTGAAATGGAGTGACAGAAAGAGGAGAATATTTGGGTCTTATATGTTGTTCCAGATATTCAAAGCACACAACATATCCAATGGTTTACCCAATGGTTTACCCAATGGTTTACCCAATCGGTTGTCAACTCAAAGAAAATATTAAAAAAAAGATTAATATTTTGACATTTTTTCAATACTTTTTGTTTTGTAATTATTTTCAATATTTCTTTTCAATACAAAAGACATTAAAATTTAATTTTTATTTATAATAAAAAAATTAATAATAAAAATGATATCAAAATATAATTTGAAATATATTTTGAAAACATCTGTAAAAACATTTAAATCAATAAATTTTAACTCAATTTCTGAATAAAATAATTATTAAAACAAAATATTTTCAATGAATTTAAGAATAATTTCATTTTTATTATTGGTTTTATTAATTATTTGCAACATAACCAAGATCAGTTGTGATGAAGATTCCGTAAATTATATTAATTTAGTATTAAATTATAAAATTTTTATTTAAATTTTCAATGGTTTAGGACTCAGATAGTGATAACTCGGAGGAGGAAGAGGACGAGGAAGACGTCAGATTGAAGTCAGAGGAAGACAATGACGACAAGAGTTTACAAAAAATGAAACCAATTTCAACTAATATTAAATTTAAAACCAAAAATAAAGCCAACGCTGAAGAAGACAAAAATGTGAGTCATTTATACAACACAATAAACAGATTACCAAGATTACTTGATTTAATTGTGCTTCACAGCTTCAAGCACAACTCCAAACCATAGACACAGAGGAAAGGCCTAAAAGTGTTTGCAATAAAATGTGTCAAAAAAGTAAGGATTTATTGTTTTTTTGGTTTTCATAGAGAATATAATTTTTAAATATTTATAAATTTCAGACACTTTTAAAAAGTTTAATCAAAATTGTGTTGCAATTAAATACAAATATTCAGATAAGACTAAAACGAGTGACGACTGTATGACAAAGTGTAAAACCGATGGCTTCTGTGTTTCAACTGTTTTTGTTGAACCAAAAATTCCGACCACTTTTGACTTGAAGTCTCTTTACAATCAAGTGATAGATTCTGAGAACTGGGTGTCCCTGAAGAGCCCAGGTAGTCTTTTCAAGTTCTATTCAGAGATCGGTCAGAAAGTGGAAGGACTTGAAGAAGAATTTGATAAAAAAGAGAAACTCGAAAACAACGAAGAAATTCACCCAAAGATTAATACATCTGCTCTGAAGACTGTCGGAGAAGTTAAGGGAAGTTGTCTTTTATATGAAGATATACTGACAGAAGAACAAAAATTTGACTGCAGTTCCTCTCATTCAAACTTTTTCTACAATCAAATCGATTGCACTGAAGACCCAGAGTGTATTCAGCCCAGGAAAGAGTGTGAACGAGGCAGGTGTGGCCCTCATTGCAAGGATTGTATAAAAGTTTTATAAGTTTCTAATGAATTATACATTAATATATTGTTTATTGAATGGACAGACACTTACATCCGTATCCCAAACACCTGTTTAGGAAAATACTTCTTTGGATACAAAACAGCAGAAACTTTGGAATCGTGTTTAGAGTTCTGTGTTTCCAATAAAGACTGCAAAAGCATTGGTTTGACATTTGTTTGGCATTTGTTTGACATTTGTTTGACATATGATTACAAATCTAATTATATATTCTCTCAGACTTTGGTAACAACGGGTCGTGTCTTATCAATCACGTGACCAGAAATGACTCTCAATTGATAAGCGGTTGCGAATCAAAAAACAACGAGAAATGGGATTACTATGAAATAATTACAGATTCCGAGTGCGCTTTTGAAAAACCTCAACCCCCGGCGCCAGAAGACACCTGCGCTAACATTCCTAACATTTGTAAAAACGGCGGATTCTGTGAATCTATTCAAAACCCTCCGCCCCAACAGTCTTTCACATATGGCTGTCAGGTACTCCTATAACAAAATCTAACTTTCCTAATTCCTAACCCTTTTTCAGTGTCCGTGCAATTTCTGTGGCAAACATTGCGAAAAATGTATGATTTGTTTAACCCTTTGATTGAAATGTTTGTGAATCTGATTATACTTGTAGTGAATCTAAAGACCTTCAAAAACGGTTGTCTAAACAATAGTGTTCTCGTCTGGTCTGTGGCCGAGAACTCAGAAGATTGTCTCGATATGTGTTTGAATGAAATTCACTGCAAATCCGTGAGTTATAGTTCAAGTTCTGGCACCTGTGCTCTTCATTGGGCTGACCATCAAACAGAAGCACTTATGCCCTCAAATCAATGTCCAACTTATAGGGCAGACATCACTGAAAAAGAGTGGACTTATTATGAGATAATGTGTAACACATCGACCTGTTATTCATCGGTTGAGGTGTTTGTCCAACAAATTGATGTCTAATTGACCGAAGAATTAATACTTTAATTACAGGTAATTGAATCAAAAGAGATGAAAGGTTGTGATTCCAACCCCTGTGTGAATGGGGGCGAGTGTGCGGACATATACCAAAGCGGAAAACTCATTGGATATCATTGTCTCTGCAAATGTGGTTATTGTGGGGACAGATGTGAAACACGTGAGAAGAGATTGAATTAACTTTAGTTTCATTCAAACAATTGATTAAACATTTAGAGAACTTCATCCAAACCCCCAGTGCCTGCATATGGGGCGCACATATCTCTGACTCACCCGAGGATTACTACAGAAGTTCAGTCACAGTTAAAGAGTGTTTAAATGTCTGCGCCTCTAAATACCCGTTATGTCGGTCTATAGACCACTCAAACAAAGGACAGTGTTTTCTAAACAATAGGTTTTTAATTGTTTTCAACTTTTATACAAATTTTAATTTTATTTCAATCACAACAGAGACAGTGAGTCCGGAGTTGTCAACAAACGGTGCAATAATTATTTAAGACAGAAATGGACTTTATATGACCTGAGCTGTGGCTGTAATAACAAACCGATGCTCTTCTGAACAGTTAGTTATCATTTAAGACAAATATATTTAATAAAAAACAAACAAATAATAAAATAAATTACAAAAACTATTGTTCTTCGTCTGAATCGGGAACTATTATGTCGTCACTTGACGTCACGGGGTTGTCGTCTTCGTCATTACCGAAGAGGACACTCATGTGATACTAAAACAGTTGTAAAGTCTTTTAGAAATTCAAATGAGTTTTGAATGAATACCTGTCTGAGTGCTGAACCCGTTAGTGAGAACTCAGTTGTTTGGTTAGGGATGGTATGATCGGTTGAAAACTCAGGCATTTGAGAGATTAATTGTTCCAAAATCTCGTCGTCTTCGTCACCAAACGGGTCGTCGTCTTCGTTGTTATCATTTGTTGTGTTTGTGACGCAAGTGTTTGAAGTTATTAACGGTATTTCACTTGAATTCATAGTTCGGTTGGAATTGACATTCATTTCATCCAATGGTTGGCCAATTAGGTCACCAGTGCTTGCGGTTTGAAATCATAATTAAAATCAATTAAAAGATAATAAGTTTTAGTCATATATACCACAACAGACTTGAGCTCTGATAAGACGAGCGGTTACTATTAAGAACCGGTGGAATAGGAAGAAGATCTTCAGGAAAGTCATGAGTGGCCAGGATGATTTTGGCAGAATAATGATCATTTGAAGTGAATGTCAATACAATGGGTCTTAAAAACAATTGAATTAAAGTTTGGTTTTAAACACAAATCAATTCATTGCATACTTTCCCGACTCTTCAAAATAGCACTCAAGGGTTTGGTCACGAAATGAAGAGAATTCTATAAACGGCTGAAAATATTTTGTTATGAAATGAAAATCCAATTAAATGTCTATTAAATGTCAAACTTTGATGTCTTTGAGGTCAAAAGTGACGGATATTTCGTGAGTGAAGACATAGTTTCGAAAATGATTTGATTTATAGGCGAAAGAAGTGATTATATCTATAAATGGATTCAATTTTAATCTCAAACTGAAACTCATGTGAGAAGAGGTGACAAACTATGGTCTTCTGAGTCATCGAAATAACTTTTGAACAAAATCTGATCCGAAGTCAACCAAAGAGTTATGTCTTTGGTTTCGGCGGAAAAGTTGTGCAAACATTCGGCTAATAGTCTGTCAATTGATTCAAACATTTAGTGTTAAATAAATATTTATTTATATTTACTTTGACTCGCATTTGAAGGAAGGGTTGGATCGGCTTTGGTTTGACCGATAGAGCAAACCATTTGACTCCATATATGGTATGAAATATTCCTGATATACCCCTTAATTGCAATTATTATTACATTAGACTTAAAATTCAAATCAAAATCAATGAAACCTTTAAAGCATTTCATTTGAAAGACAATCCTTGGCATCGACTCATCCATAATAACTGTGCAAACGTCCACATTTCGGTCAATGTTTATGACCCGGAATACAAGTATTAATGACTGAAATAATCAATAATTAGTTTTCAATGAGTTTTAAGTGATTTTATGATTACTTTCATAAATAGTTTGCATTTTGTTTCGGCATTGCATTCATATGTAGAGAAAAAACTGCTTTCAAAGTGTATTTCAATAAAAGCTGTTTTGTTGTCATTAATTGCCTGTAATTTCAGCTGTTTTTGCATTCAATCAAAAGTTAATTACAATTAAAGACATAATAATTGAAATTAAAAGCAAATACTCTGTTATTGTCGGCAATAATGAGGATATCGTTTGAGATCTTAGACAACAGACGAACCCCTTTTGAAAACACTGACAAACGATGGAAAAGGGGTTTCAATTAGTCATCAATTATTCAATTAAATACAAAATACCCCTTAAATTAGTGCCAATTATTTTGCACTTCATTTCAATCTTGAATTAAAATAAACTATAAATTAATTAAATTTTTATAAAATGATAATAAAATTGAAGAAAAAGTGAATAAAAAACAAAATTTTGCGCAAAAAATGTAAACAAATATTCAATCGTTTGCTCATAAAAGACGTCAACATTATTAGCATTGAGGGTAAACTCATATTAAATCAAATTTTAATCTTGTTTAGTTTAAATTATATTAAACTCATCTTGTATCAATGTATCAATGTATCAATGTATGAATGTATAAATATTTATAATTAAAATTAATAATGATTACATTTTATTATCAATTCATTTGATATTTTGTTTATTTATTTTGCATTTAAAGTGACGTTATTTGTGAACAAAATGTTTAATTGTTTTGATGTTTAGAAACAATAAAAACATTAAAAGCAATGAAATTATCGGTAATTTTGCGGTCATTTAGACGTGAATTCATTGGATATATCCCTAAATTCCCCGGAAATGTTGAAAAGGGGTATGAATTTAATGAAACACTCAATTGTGATGATTAACCCCTAAATGCCTACAGAAAGCACCGATACGTCCCGAAAGTGACTTTAGGCAAGAAACTGGTTCTTTACAGACAACTGAAGGCCGAGGAAGAGGTCATGAAATATCTGTCCAAACCATATATAACTCAAGTATTGGTTCATTATTTACATAACAATTGATTACTGACTCAAACCCTTAACCCTTAGACACAAGAGGACGCATACCTTAAGTCCGTCGGCAGAACTCGCCCTCAATATTGGGATGACTTTCTTCGGCGACCGATAGAGAAACCAATGAAACAATACTTTGCCGCCGATTACCTCAAAAACCTGGACATCACTCGCTCTTTCGATGAAGAAGATTAGGATTTGTTTAGATTGGGATCAGATTTGAAATTATTTCTCAAACTATTAGTCTTTTCATTCATTTTATTGAAATTATATTAAAATTAAGTCTCAATTAAAAGCATTTATTCTTCGGTTGCCATAGATTTGATCCAATTTTTGGGATCAGATCTGAAATAAATATAATTTATTAGTGTTTATAACAATTGAATGTATTTTTCATTACTTGACTTCACTTGCAGTCAAAGTCTTATTATTCCTGAGAAGTGCTCCAAACATAGTAGCGATCGGGTCGTTGGCCATTGTGGCCACAGATATCACTCGGTCTTCGCTGTCGATATAATAAGCAATAAATTTGAGTTCAGAGACGTCGCCGTCAATAAAGACTTCTTTGAATCCGTCGTTATTTCCTTTCAATTGATTTCAAATAAACAAAAATTTAATCTTAAATATGGTCTCAAATACCGGAAAATCTGATGCCTTTCCCGAACATCATTGACCAAAAGAATGGGACGGATATGATGTTAGATGTCTTCCCCAACATAGCCAGTGCCGCAAATTTTCCTAACATTTAAAACAATTGGTTTTTATGTTCAAACCCATACAAAAACCCGAATACCATGTGATTGTGCGGTCTGCCAGTGCCCAACATTGACTACTTTGTCGTTGAGTATGTTAAGAGGATACCTGACCACATCCCCGCCCGCAAACACATTCTTCTCCGATGTCTCAAAGTTCTTGTCCACCAAAACAAACGATTTCTCCATTTTAATGTCAGACCCCTTAAGGAACTCAGTATTGGGTTCACCCCCTGATTGGGAAACAATTAGTTGTCACTCAAATCAATTGAAATGAAATACCGATTCCAATGACACAGAGGTCAGCGTTTAAGACCTCATTATTAGTGAAAACAATTTGTTTCAAACGATTGTCTTCTCCGACAAACTCTTTGACCGACATTTCACTCAAGAATTTGATTCCTTTTGATTCGAAGAGCTTTTTGTAATCAAAATACAGTTTATTAACAAATATTTAAATAATTTTAATGAAAACTAAACAAACGTTTTTAAATTGTTCACCGATTTGTTGACCTAATGTGTAGGCAAAGGGGTATTTGCTTTTACCGACAATTGTCACAGACTTGGCTTTGCCAGAAAGAAAAGCCGCGACTTCCATGCCTTTCCGTATATTAATTCAGTATAAGTACTCATTGATTGGCAAATACTTTACCGATAAATGAAGTGCCGATAACAACAACGTCTTTATCGATGGTATTGTCCGCAATATAGTTAGCGTCGGTATGAGTCCGCAAATAACAGATATTATTCAAATCACAACCTTTTATATTGTATTTTCGGGAACTAAGAGTGCAAAACAAAATCAATGAGTCTTTTCTTCTTAAAACTAGTTTTCACACAAACCTAACACCTGTTCCCAAAAATATTCGGTCGAAAGTGAGGTTCAATTCGTTATTCATTTCAATTGATTTCTGTTTTGTGTCTATTTTAGTGACACTTGTGTTGAGAATTACCTCAATGTTAGCCCCTTTGAGGTACTCTTCAGAGCGAAGAGTAATGTCTTTCACTTTAGTGTTCAAAGCCTTCAATAAAATAATTGAATAAAAGACAGAAAATGATAACATTTTTAGACATACTTTACTCAATTTGGTTCTGTCGTAGGGATAGGTATCCTCATTAGTAATCATAACTACCCGACCGGTGAAGCCTTCCTGTCTTAAAGTGTCAGCGCATTGAAGGGCTGCCGGACCTGAGTTTCAATTAAAATAAATCAATGGTTTTATACCAAAACCGTTTGAATGCAAACCTCCGCCGACTATAACAAAAGTCAATACATTTTGAGTGCTTTTAGGGCTCAAAGGCTTCACTCTTTTGGCGTCAACTAAATCACTCTTTTTCCCCCTAATTATGACATCTTTTCCTTTGATTGAGACCTAAAGTAGTGATAAATATAACTAAAAGTTAAGACAAAATTCAGACTATTATTAGACCTCATGAACGGGAATACTATCACAACCGGGAAAGTCTTCGATATCACCTGTGCTTACACAGAAGGTGGCGGAATGCCAGGGGCATGAAATTTTATTTTTGTATAAAACACCTGAATATCAAACATTGATTGAATAACTGAATGGATGGACAGGTAGTACTAAACCGTTGACAAGAGGTGCGCCATAATGTGAGCACTTGTGTCCAATTGCACTGAATTTGTCGTTTTGTTTAATCAAAAGTATTTTTCCATTTTCTAAATCAAATACTTTTTTCCTATGAAAACAAATATAAATAAAAAATCAATGAATAAATGAATGAATGAATGAATACTTCAATCAATACTTAACTCATTGTTTTGTAAATCATTTGTTTCACAAACTTTTTGCTCAAAATATTCATTCATTTTATTTGAATTTTTGGTTAATTTACTGAATCTTCTCAACAAATGTTTGCAGTTTTGATAAAATCTCATTAAATCTAATGAATTAGAGATAAGAGTGAATGAAATGCAATGAAATTGAGTTTAAGTGCAATTATAGTACTCTAAGTGCTGTTACTATTGATTAGATTTTGTGATTATATTGTTATTAAACTGTTTTCACATTCATTTGCTTTCATATCAATGCTTAGGATTTGCTTTCACTTCAACTCTAAGTGTATTTCAAAACACTTTTTAGCAAAAAGTACTCAAATTTTATATCAAATCAAATCATATTTAACAGACATTTGTTGTATTTGTCAAATGAAAACCGACTGTCCTTTTGAACACTTGTATTGATTTTCACCAGACTTTCAACAAAATTAAAACTAATTTTTGAGAAAAACTACAAAAAAGTAATCATTTTTTGAATGAATTGTTAATAAAATAATAAAAATGTTTTTAAATATTAATAATTAATTCAAACTTTAGTTTAGTTTTTAAACATTTGTATTGAAAAACAAACAAAAACTTAATTTAACGACAATTTTATTGATTTATTAAAAATTGGGTCAAAAATTGCAAAATATTTATTGATTTTACAATAAATTTATATATTTTTGGTCTAAAAACACATTAAATAAATAAAAAGTGAATAAAAGTTTTTTTGATTAATTTTTGAAAATTTAATAATATTTACCAAAAAATGATTTAAAAAACAAAAATAAATAAAAAACACTTCAAAACACAAACAAATGACTCAATCCTTCAATCTTTGCGTTGAATGGCATTCAAAGAGACTGTGAGTCCTCTTACGAGTAGTCAGTGTTTGAGTTTCAGTCCCAAACTCTGAGACAGTAGTTCCCTGTTGTGTGAAATATAAACCCAAACATCCCCTCTTACATCAAATATTAATACCCGGATTAAATGACATTTCTTATAAAATTACTATAATATTAAAGTCATATAAAAAGTTTAAGTATTAATAGAAATTGTATTAAATATAACAAAATCACTGAATCTTTGGATATATTTTGCAAAAAAGTTTTTTTATCACTAATTGTGTGAATAATTAATAATTAATACAAAAATACAATAAAAAACAGTTTTGAAAGTGATTTGCAATTAAAATGAAAACATATTATGAATGCAATGAACAGTGAAATGACATTCAAAGTTCAAAAACAAATATAAAATACTTAGAAATTACAGTCAATTTCATTGACAGACAATTCAAACCCTTTCCCATCGATAACACAGTCGTATATCTGGGACTGAAGTAAATATTGATTGACTGATGAAATGATTTCATTTTTGAATTTAACATCTTTGATGATAAGGCACAGGAATCCACCCCCACCTGCACCACACAGTGACCCGCCGTATATGAAGGCATGGATTCTGTAATGATCTCAAGATTAGTAAAACATTTGTTTAAAGTATAAAACATTTACTTTTGGAAGAAAAGTGTCACTTCTTTTGGTTCACTATTGGGAGCCAACACTTTCTTCTGTTCCCTATATTCTGATAATAGTTTTCCAATGGTTTCCAAGTCTTCCTCAATAAAGGCATTCAAACATTTGGTTGTGTTTGTCAGCAATTGATTAAAACAATCAGTGATTTGATTGTCTCTTATATACCAGTTTTGAATCACCCTTTGCACTAAGTTCTTGGCCAATCTAACTGTTCCCGAATATATCAACATTAAATGCTTTTCAAACTTTCCTTGAAACGACTCATTCATTTCAATTGTTTTGTAGTCCACTTTCAGAGGCAATGAATTCAAAGAAAACCCAACTTTGAGTCCCGGAATAATACCCCCAACCTATCAACAGAAGCCAAATTTTATTAAAATTTAATCAAGATAATCTAATTCCATGGTAACCTGGTCCTGCCAGCCCCCACCGGTTGTCAGCAACTGTTCACTATATAAAACGGCATTAATTAATGATATTTTTGAAAATGTTTTGCCATTCAATGTCCACAAGACTGCGATAACACATCCCAACAATAGACTACTAGTGCCGAGACCAGACCCCTGCGGAAGGTCAGACCAGAGCTCTATTTCGAGTCCGGATTTGAGATTATTTTCTAATTGTTTAAAAAGCGTTTCATTTTCTAATGAAAACCAAAAATAAGTGAATAAACTCTAAACTCATTGAAAATTATTGAATACTTTTAATGTCAATGATTTGACAACAAATGAGTGCAGACTTAATGAGAGCTCCACTCGAGTCGGGATCACAAAAGTTGAAGAACTCTTGGATCGTATTGAGTGTCAAATCAAGTCTTAATTGTTTGTTGAGATCGTATTCCTTAACACAAATCAGTCTCTGAGAGCACATCTCAACTCTTCTGGCTTTGGCTCCGATTGGCTTTCGGTCGTTCACTTTCACTGCTATATTGATGACTGAACCGCCCATTTCGTAGCAAATAGGAGGTAAATCAGACCAACCACCTAATGGACATGGATTCAAATATTAATGAAATAAATGAAAACTTTATAAAATATTAAGCATTAAATCAATCCATATATACCCTGGATATCGATTCGCGCCGGACTTTTTGCTACAACCCATTGATTAACTCCTATTATTATCGAAGAATTGGTGACTTCTGTTGAAAATGAATTCAAAGAAGTTTTGACACAGTTTTTGATGAAAGTATTGACACAACTGTTGTACAAATCAGTAATAATTTTATTCCCGATTCCATAAGTGCTTCGAAATTCTGTCAAACATTTGAATCCCATTTCAAATGACTCGGGATTTTCAAAATATTTTTCTACAAAACCATTGATTTCTTCAGACTTTTTGTCTGAAATCGCTTTAATGTCTGAAAATTATGGAAATGAATGCAAAACTTTAATTTGGGTGAAAAGTACCCTGGTTATGTTATGGTTATGTTATGGTGGGTTATGTACCTGATTTAGGACACAATTTGTTGAATTGTGAACAAAGGGATAGAATTCGAGTCAATATTATATACTTCTTGTCATTATTTGCTTTCAATGAATCGCTTAAACAGTTGTCAAACAACTCAAACAAATTCACTTCAAATCCATTTGTGATTACATTTTGAAAGTACTCTTCAATTGATTTATTATTTTTGTTAATAATTGAATCAAAGTTTTCATAATTAATCAAATGATTGCAATGTTTTATAGTATCCGTCGAGACATCCATTTTTGATTAATAATTACAATCAGGGGTTAAAAACATTAAATTAATTGAATATACCCTTAATGTTAGGACTGATACACGATATGATACTCCAACTGTCAGAGTAGACAAGTGTTGTATTTGTGAGCAAATATTTATGTTGTATGATAAATGTGCACATGATCAGTTTGTACACAATTCAGTCTCACCAATCAACTCCTCCAGTGATAAGTGAATATATTTGAAAAAGTTTATTATTTATGAAAATCATTAAACAATTCATTAATTATTTATAAAACAATAAAAATATTTATACATTGTTTGCAATGAATAAACAAAAAACAATTAATACCTAAAAAGCAATCAAACATTTCGTGTGATTTTCATATAAGTTTCGGGCACTTCGTCTGTAATGTCATTCTTCTTGAGAATAGTTCTCAGTTTAATGATTTCCAACTCCAAAGAGTTGACGTAAAGATGTGTTTCCGCCAAATCTCTCGCCATCTTCTCCTTTGACTTCTTCTCCTTCTCGTAGTTGTGCTCTAAAGGGGTTTTCACTGATATTGCGATTCCTTTAAAGTTAATTCAGTTTTTATTAAGTTTTACTCGACTTTTGACAAAGAATTTATAAAATGTAAAGAAAGTGGTCATCCTCTGCCCACCTCTGCCCACCTCTGCCCACCTCTGCCCACCCCTGCTCACCTCTGCCCACATGGGTAGTTTTTAATACAACTAAACGTTAATGCACCCATTCAGTTTTTAGAAATTTATCATTACTTAAACTATGTTAATAAATATTTGTTCTTGATTATTATTATATCTTAATATACAGGGTGATTTTTCAACTTCAAACCACTGTTAAGGCTAGGGGATTATCTCTAGTACTGTGAAGGCTAGAG
>JAQGAT010000785.1:0-23094 GCA_034687845.1 Pantelozetes paolii
TCCTTCGGGAACGTTGGCCACAATAATACCGATGAGGAATATGACCGCATCTAACCAGTGATAACCCAATATGAATGCAATGAAGAAGAAGGAAACGCCCAAAAAGACGGCCACTCCTGTGATAATGTGGATAAAGTGTTCGATCTCTTTAGCAATGGGAGTGTCGCCCATCTCTAGACCAGAGGCCAGGTTTGCAATCCTACCCATAACGGTTCGGTCGCCAGTGTTTATAACAATGCCTCTACCGTTGCCCTCAACACAGTTGGTTGAAAAGAAGGCCACGTTTTTGGTCTCCAATGGATTATCATTAGTGCATTCGGGGGAACGGGATTGCGGTTCAGATTCGCCGGTAAGGGAAGAGTTGTCTACTTTAAAACCCATCGCTTGTATTACACGAATGTCAGCCGGAATACGGTCTCCACCTTTCACTTCGACCACATCGCCCAACACTACCTCCTCGGCCGGAATGGTATTCTTTTGGCCGTTTCTGATGACAGTCGCGTACTATTCAATACATTTTGAAATTAATGTCATTTTTGGCTTAAGTTTTGAATAAAAATGTTTAAATGAATGAATTGTTGTGTGAATTGAATGTCAATCCATTCAAGTGTTAAATCATTAAGTGATGGCAAAGAAGATGTAATTTTTCCCAAAAACTTATTTCAATGTTTGATTTCATTGTTATATTAATAGACGTGAAAAGACATAAATCTTATCAACTCTTAAATCTAATAATAGATAACTAATTCACTTCAGATAACAGATGTTTTGAATTCAATATTTCAGAAATGGTTTGATATTTATCACTGGTTTTCAAATGTCATTCAAATCCTGTTTTCAAACAATTTATTGCTTCAAAAACATAAAAAATAAACAAATATTTATAGACTTTCCTTTCAATTCAAAGACTATTTCATAAACTCTAAGAATTAGTTTCAAATGTTCTAAATTTGAATAATCCGGGTATAAATTGATTAACACATTTCAGTTCCACTTTCATCTACTCCTTCATATATTTTGATTACAAAATCTGAACTAAATTTAATCAAATTGTTCACAAAAAACATGTTTTCCTATAATTTCTAATCAAATAATTAATCCAAAAATGTTTGAAAAGTAGAAAACATAATGAAATTGATTCACAATTTTAGTCCAAAGCTGTTATCTCTAAAGAAAGAGAAGTGAAAAACGAGTTCTTCTTATAAGACATTCAATTCAATCAAAACTCAATTAAAATGTATAGAAATTCAGTTCAAGTTTTTTCAAACAACTTTTTATCGGCTTTTCTTGTATTAAACGATAAAATATTTTAATATAAATAAAATCATTGAGTGATTGAAGAGAACCTCAAATATGTATTTGAATTCATAGGAGATATGAAAGAAACTTAAATGTAAGGAAAAAAACTACAAAAGATTTGTTGTATTAATTGATTTCAGTGTTCAGTCAATAAGACTTTGCATTCAATTAATTGATAAATATTTGTATTAATGACGCAAACGATTGAACCATTGATTGATATTAAGAGACATAACATACTTGTGGTATCATATTCTTGAATGAGTCCATTATTTTAGAGCTCTTGGCCTCTTGATAGTAGGAGAAACATCCGGTGACTATCACTACAGTCGCCAATACTATACCCAAATATAACTGTTTTGACAAAAGTAAGCACAAAATTAATTCACATCTAATTGAAAGTCATTTAAAACTGATTTACGGTTTAATTAATATTCAATAAAGAGTTGATTGAATTGTGAACTCAATCCAAATATAATGAGTCATTTAGGGTAAGGAACTTACATTATCATCGGGTGCTTCATCAAAAGAGCTGGCCTGGATTGAATAGGCTATGAAACACAGTATAGCGCCGATCCATAACAGCAGTGCAAAGCCCCCGAAGAGGTTTTTACTAAACTTAACCCATTCCGGTGTCCGTTTCGGTGGTGTCAGCGCATTGGGTCCGTCGCGCAGTAGGATCTCAAGTGCTTGTTCTGGGGTCAGACCCTATTTGGCAATAGTTTATTACAAATTACATTAATTGACAAAAACAAGTGTTTTTCCTAATAATCATATCAAACATATCAAACACTTAACCATTTAATACCTATTAATCAAAAATATATTAAATAAATATCAATATTCACTCAAATCTCAACATTAGATGCGATTATGAAACCCAAAGGAAATGTCAATCAAATTGTATTCTTATATCAAAAAGATATTTATATAATCATATATTGTATAAAATATTTGTAAGTCCATCCCATCTAACCCTCTCTCCCCTCTCACTGTTAGACTACACACCATATTCACTGAAATTTAAAACAATAGACAAATCGTTAATTAATTATTGAATTTCAAAATGAAATTAAGTTTTTATCCATATTTTATAACAATTTTTATCAAATATGAGTGAAAAAGCAATAATAATAGGAAAGTATTGGAAAAATATATTACATTTAGTATTGAAAATGATTTATATATTCAATGGATTTGACTTTTATAACAAGAAATTGTCATTTAATGTGAAAACTAATAGCCATTAAGAGAAACCTTTTATTAATAGAGTGAATGAAATGAACATTTAATGTAAAGAAACGGTCAGTGCTTTCAATGCTTTCACTTTACCTTCACTTATACCCAAAACTATTACATATTATGAGGTCTTAAGTACTTATTTATCCTATAATTCATCAAATATTGATAAAACATTAAACAATAACTATATATACAATAATTGTCTAATACTCTAATAGTCTCTTAAATAATGTTTGGTTTTGCGTCTCAATTATCTGATTATTATTTTTACTAACATTTAATGTAAATGTTTATCAAATTTATACAAAACTTATTCATAAAAACAATTAATAAACAAAATCATCAAAATTAAGGTATTTTTGGATCAAATCAATAAAGTTTTCAATAGTTTTGATGCATATCTGGTCTAATATATCGATCATTATATCCATTAATAACTTTATATTTTGTGTCACTTTTAGTGTTTATTAATTATAAATCATTTGTTATTTAGTATTGACAACAGAATTGACGTATCATTTGAACAGTTGTCGCAAAAAAGTATTCAAAAGTTTTTCAATAGTTTTTTAGGTTATTTGAGGGAAAAGACATTAAAACATAAACAAACCATATCAGGGTCAGTTCCCAACTGACTGCACAGCATGTCCAGAGGGATCCGATGCTCTTCCATCGTCACCTCCTTCTTCAGGTCCTCCAGATCTGCTTTCTTGCGGCCCATATGTGGACTCTTCTTATACCTTAACGCCTTTGGTCTGCCTTCAGGTGTAAGGCCATCGTCGGGCAGGTCGGGGCTGACGGCCAGTCTATAACTGCCGGTGTCATCCCCTTTGTTGTACTGACTGGACATAGTCAGGGGCACAAGTGGTCAAAACAGGGTTTAAAATTGATTTGAAATCCGGAAATGAATTCAAATGTTTGACTGTTTTGGCGAAAAAGTTTCAAATTTTGATTTGTATTGATTGATGGGAACGACAGTTAACTTCCGATCTTTTGGCCAATCAGTGGTCGATATCTGTTTGTCGGACCACAACTAGTTTCGGTGAAGAGTTGAGCTCAAAGTCCAGTGTCTATTAGTGGACAATTGACAAACAAATACATTAAAACTGAGTTCAAACCCATGTTATCATTGTTTGAATAACACTATGAATGCCTTAAAATATTTGGAATGATTGCAAATGTCTGCAAATGTTTGCAACTGTTTATACAATTATTATTGATATGAAACTACAAATCAATTGCGAAAACACTTGAAAAGGATAAAATGAAATTAAATAACATTTGGTCCTTGTACCATTTAGTGTACCATTTAGTGTACCATTTAGTGCTTGTAATACTATACACAAATTCAAAACCTCTCCTAAACAAACCAGCTTGGTAACAAAACACCATTAAAACTGACCTGGTTAACTACTATATCCATGCAAAATGCTATTCTAAACAAACTGGACATAACCTAAACCAGACTTATATACCTAAACTTCCCGCCCGACAAACCCCTTCCCAATTTACCTGCATTTTCAGTCTATACCCCTGACACTCCTTTCCACACTTTACTGTAAGTAAACAAAACTTTAAATTCCTCTCTCGTCCCCCTGTGATGCTTACCCCCTGTGATGTCTACCCCTATATGCAGACCACTGGCAGTTGTGTCTCAAATATTATTAGAATTTATTGACTGAAAGGTCAAACAAAACACAAAACGATTGAGAAATGTGTTTATCATTTGAAGAGTAATTGAATTAAATTAAAGTTTAACTGAAACTCAAAACTAAACTACAGTTTAATTGCAATCAAAATAACAATTCATTTAACGCTTAAAAGTAGTTAACAAATGATTGACAACAAAAGGAGAGACGACTTACCGATGAGTGCTATCAATGGTAACAACAGTTATGAAGACATCGAAGAAATTGGTTTACAATTCAATTCAATTGAGACTTAAATACAAGTATTAAATGAAAAACCAAATGATTTGTTAACAAAACTCAAACCAAATGACAACTGAAAGCACTTTTGAACTGAACTTCACTTTAACTTCACTTCTCTTTCGTCTCTTTATGTCTGTCTATGTCTATGCAGTCGACGATTCAATGCCTAAGCTATCGATGAGACCCAGAGTCTCAGACCTACAGCCAGTGCTCTGATTGGTTGTTGAGAACCTGCTTTCAATCCAAAACTGGTTTTCATATCAATGAAACATATTTTCAATTTTACAAACAATCAAAACCAAGAAAATCGTTATCAAAGAAAAATATGACACAAAATAATGTTTACAAACAATTGTTTTAATCATTAATTCAATAATTTTTCAAAATTTCAATTTCAGTATAACTTTTATATTGTGAGCAGTTTTTGTGCCTTTTATTCACATAAGTGTTCAAAAAAACTAAACCATATTTAAGATTACAATTGAACATGGTCAGTGTAGGGGAAACGTTAGCAAACATTTAATCAGAAAATATTTTATTACTGACAAATGATTTTTTATCAAGGTTATTATCAAGGTTAGATTATCAATAATTTAAAAGCCATGCAGTCTTCAGCAGTTAACATGAAAAATATTTACTAGACAAATTAATGTGATAAAATGATCTTATTCGTTTTTTTTGTTTTTAACTACCGATAAAGTGACCAAAAAATTAAAATAAAACTTTTTGGCTTTCAAATTGATGACCTTGGTCAAAAATTACCCTCAAATCAGTGATCAAATAATTTTGATTATATATTAGCTAACGTTTCCTCCAATTTGACCTTCAATTGGATTTATATTTGTTTCTTAACACCAGTTTTAGTTTAAATAATATCTTGTTTTCTAGACATTGATTATTATAACTATAATTGATATTCAATATTGTCTTACAATTTAAAACTCAATGATTGTGTTTGACTTGTATTTTACATAAAATATTAATTCATTTCTCAATATTTCGTTAGTTTTATATGTTTTCAATGAAATTATAAATCAAAACCTTTTTAATATTAAAGTAGAGTTTCATTCGTTGAATAATTTTCAGTCAATTTTACTCAAAAGTGAAATCAAATTTAAAACCAAATTCTCGTTAATGTATAGCAAAAATGGACTTTTGATAAAAATTTGGACAAAACTTTCATTTGATTTGTTTTTCAAAATAAATTCTTTATATGTTTTAAAATATGATTTTATTTTGCTTTTAGGATAAAAACAAATAACTTTTTAACGAGATTTCAAATATATAATACTTTTTCACATAACCTAATGGCAGTTGTATTCAAATATTTGAGTGATTTTAGTGTAGACTTATTATTGTCGACACGAAATATGATCTGATTTTCATTGTAACTCAAAAACAAATCAAAATCTATTAAAATTGAAATTATTATGAAATAATACAATATTTAGCAAAAATGATGGCAAACATTGGGATTCAAAGTCTTTACTTAAAAAGCTCTTCATATTTGAGACTAAATCAAAAGCAAATCAGAAAAATAGTGAAAAATCAATGCAAACATTATTATATGAAAAATGTTTCTGAAAGTCATTCAAAGATCACAATTTTGTTTTCAGTATAAATGTTATCCAATAATTCAAACACTAATTTCACTATCAATTCAAACCAACAAATCATTTTCATTCAGAGATTGAATTTAATCCAAATTTTGACTCAAATTCAATCACAAATAAAATTAAAATAAAACAAAATATTTCATAATTAATGCAAAATTCAGTGAAAAATGAGCAAAATTTTGTGGGAATTCACTCTTTCTTTCAATTCTGGACTAAATTTATTGATTTTTAAATAAAAACTTTTGTCTAAGAATTCAATTCATGATTAAAACAAACAAAACTAATGGACAGCTCATTAAAAGCTCTCAATAATAGGTCTCCCTTTCCACCCAACCTCCGGGGTTACGGCGCAGTATAAACCGCCGGACCTCGTCGTATACAAATATCATGATTGAGAATGGCATGGCTGGGATCCACCAATTAATCTTCAGTGGATACATACGCAACCCTTTGTCCAGACCTGGAGTATAGCACAGGATTGCCGCCAAAGTCGTCTCAAAGAGGAGTCCAAAGTTGAGAATATGATTATTCATTCCCTGATGTATAACAGAGTTGCGACGGGTTTTACATATAATCAGATCCGCCCACTGGACCACAACTATGGCCACAAAGAAGGCCGTATGACACGTGTACTCAAGGGTTTTGCGCTGTTTATACGTCCATTCCTGGCCGTAAGAGTCGGTGACATCATTGACAGCCTTTGAGTCCCAATACTTCCTAATCCCAAGTAAGTCAGTCATCCAAAAGCCATTTTCGCCCAAAATGACAAAGTAGGTGAAGAAGCCGGCGGCCGCCTGCATCATACCTATCTGGCCATACGCTATGGAGATCAGTCTCTCGTTCACCAGTTTGTCGGTCTTCGGGTCTCTGGGTTTCCGCTTCATTATATCGCTTTCGGGCTTCTCATAGGCCAGGGATATCGCCGGCACCATATCTGTGCCCAAATCAATGCAAAGAATAGTGACTGTGCCCAGGGGTAGAGGTACGTCAGCCAATATAAAGAGTAGGAATGGAGATATTTCGGGGATATTAGAGGTAAGGGTATAAGCGATAGACTTTTTCAAGTTATCAAATATAAGTCGTCCCTCTTCTACACCGGTAACTATTGACGCAAAGTTGTCGTCCAATAGAATCATATCCGCGGCCTGTTTTGAGACATCGGAGCCGGCGATACCCATAGCGACACCGATGTCCGCCTTCTTCAGGGCAGGCGAGTCATTGACGCCATCGCCAGTGACGGCCACAATAGCGCCCTGACGTTGACAGCCCTCTACTATAATGAGCTTCTGTTGAGGAGAGGTCCGGGCGAACACTATTTCCGTATGATATTGAAGAATGTCATCCAAATCCTCAGTTGATATCTCCTTGAGCTGTGATCCGTGAACTATAGCCACCTTTGCCTGTCGGGGGTCGACCTCTTCTCGAGGAATATTCATTCGTTTCGCGATGTCGTCCACCGTTTCATTGCCTTCGGATATAATACCAACAGCTTTCGCAATGGCCTGCGCTGTGATTGGGTGGTCACCGGTGACCATGATCACTTT
This sequence comes from Pantelozetes paolii, assembly GCA_034687845.1. NCBI lineage: Eukaryota > Metazoa > Arthropoda > Arachnida > Sarcoptiformes > Oribellidae > Pantelozetes > Pantelozetes paolii. The sequence continues at coordinate 7,630 of JAQGAT010000785.1, forward strand.
GATACCAGCACTACGACACTTGGCCACAGCGTCGGGAACGGCAGCTCTGGGCGGGTCTATCATTGAGATGAGTCCTAAGAATCGGAGTCCAGTTAAGGGAAAGTTGTTGTCTTCGCTGTTGAACTCATATCCCTTCGGATATTCTTCTTTTGGAAGTCTATAATCACAAAACCCAATGACTCGCTCTCCCAGTCCTCCCAACTCGAGGTATGCATTATTGAATCTCTCAGCCCAGGCCTCATCCAACTCTATCTCTTGTCCATTGATGTAAATAGAAGTACATCTCTCGAGAATCCTTTCCGGCGCTCCTTTCATGCACAGGAGGTGTTGATCCTTAGTCCCATCCACTCCTCCGTCGACGTCATGTATAGTCACGTGATATTTGTTGGTAGAGTTGAATGGGATTTCACAGATCTTCTTGTTTTTGATGCGATAAGTGGGGACATTCCCGACCGCCAGTTCCATACACTTCAGGATTGCAGACTCTGATGCATCTCCAGTGCACTCACGTTTCATCACAGGGATGTGGTCCTGGCCGGGGAGGAACTCAGCCCGAGAACAAAAGCAGGCGACACGGGATAGGGCTTTCCAAACCGGCGATGATTTGTCAAATGAAACGCCGGTTTGTTCTTCAGTTGTGTCCGCGTCTACGATCTGATTGTCAAACCAAAGGTGGGAAACAGTCATCCGGTTCTGAGTAAGTGTTCCCGTTTTGTCTGAACATATAGTAGACGTCGAGCCCAGGGTTTCCACGGCTTCCAAGTTCTTAACCAAACAGTTCTTACTCGCCATACGTTTGGCGGTAAGGGTTAGACATACAGTCACTGTTGCCAACAGTCCTTCGGGAACGTTGGCCACAATAATACCGATGAGGAATATGACCGCATCTAACCAGTGATAACCCAAAACAAAGGCGACCACAAAGAAAGTGATTCCCAGAAAGACGGCCACACCTGTGATGATGTGTATGAAGTGAGCGATTTCTCGTGCGATGGGTGTATCACCCGTTTCCAGACCAGAGGCCAGGTTTGCAATTCGGCCCATAATAGTGCGGTCGCCAGTGTTAATGACAACCCCTCTGGCAGTGCCCTCAACACAGTTGGTTGAAAAAAACGCCAGATTTTTTGATTCGAGCGGATTATCACTGGAATTGTCGGCAGATCTGGACTGAGGTTCAGACTCTCCCGTCAGACATGAGTTATCAACTTTACATCCCATCGCTGACACCACTCGCAAGTCTGCAGGTATTCTATCCCCACCTTTCACTTCGACCACATCTCCGACTACCAGTTCTTCGGCGGGAAAGGTATACTTCTGACCGCCTCTGATAACCATTGCGTACTATAAGAGGAAATTCAAAACAAAAATCAATTAATTTTGTGAAAAATAGTTTTAATTTATTAAAATTTAATTAATTTTACTCAAAGTTCTGACAATTTTAGTCAAACATTATTCAAATAATTAGATAAAATGTCATTTTATAATGAATTCTCATTACATTTTTGGCGACAACTCTTAATTAATCAAAAAACTTAAAACTGAACTACAATTTGAAAATCTCTGAAGTATTTTGTCTCTCATAGGCTATGAGTCATAGCTATCATCAAAGCCAAGGGGTGTCAACCGGGGAGAGAGATGAACCCAAAATCAATTCTAAAGATACCATTCCCCTTATATTATCGTCTGACTTGATGACCCCTGGATCAAATCCTAAGCTTTCTGTTATTATTGTTTAGCTTTACATCAAATATGAAAAAAGAGTATATTTTCTCTAAAGGCATGGAATTTACGGAAAATTATTGGTCTTTCGGAAGCACTGAAGGGAATAAAGTGTGACAATCAATGATACCATCAAATTATAAACTGAAGGGTTTTATACAATAATGACGGATAACAGGGATATTTCACTTCATTTCAAATCAGAGTGAGTGTAATGAAACGGAAAAGGAAGAAATGTTTCGGTGTTTGGAAAGAGAAGGCATATTATATGTCAACTGACGTTCCCCTAAGTGTTAATAATAATATATTTTCAGTTCATTACCAATGTTTTAAAAATTTAATTAAAAAAATATTTCAAATAAATGCAAAAAACTTTTTGTTATTCTTTTGAAGTGTTTTTTTTATAAGAAGTAATAAAATTTACATAAAAAGCAATATTAAAACAAATATGAGTTCAACTGTGCAGACCTGGGGCACCATATTCTTGAACGACTCCATTATTTTGGAACTCTTTGCCTCTTGATAGTAGGAGAACACTCCTGTGACCACAACCACAGCCACCAGTACTGCACCCAAGTATAGCTGAAAACGTAATGTTATTAAATGATTGTATTAATCAAAATCAAAGTCACATAAAACTTAATTAACCCTTAATTTATTCAAACAAAAAACCCCTCCCTTTTATTGAGTTAGCAATTTGCATACATTATCATCTGGTGGCTCTTCAAATGTGCCAGCTTGTATTGAATAGGCCACAAAGCACAGTACGCCTCCAATCCATAACAACATTGCAAACCCGCCGAAAAGGTTTTTGCAGAATTTAATCCATTCAGGGGTAGTCTTGGGAGGGGTCAGTGCATTGGGACCATCTCTGGCCAAGTATTCTTTAGCCTTTTCTGGTGTCAAACCCTATTGATAAGCAATAAATATATAAATTTTATTTCTCCCCGAATCAATAAAATCCAATTTATATATGTGTTAAGAGAAATGCAATTATTTATACAGTTATCCACTCTTTCACACACAGTCTTACATAACATTACAGCTCTCATAGCATTCAAAGCATTAATATCTTTAATACTTGTATTAATATTGAGTTTCACTAATACTGAACCGACTCTTATAAATAGAGACCGAGGTTTTGGTAATACTGTATATGATTTGGCCGACAGTGCTCTTAATGGCTCTCAAAATCACTTCAATCGACAAACATTTAATGAAAAAGTTTTTAAATTCAGTTCAATATTAAAGACAAAAAGTCTATGCAAATGTCAATACAGTAAATGTGAGTCAATATTAATATTAATATTATTTAATATAAATAATAAAATTATTAAACAAAACATTAAATATAATAAACATATGTTTGTGTTGTGTTTGAATTGAATTGAATTTAACGATAGGTTTGGGACATAAAGTCGTAGAATATTCTGAAACTGTTTATAACATAAACACATAATTTATTTGTTTTTTATCGACCCTTGGATTAATTGTTTGTAAAAGTCATAGCAAATGTACAAATCATTCAATTGAATAGAAATCATAATTAAGTTTTCATATCTTAAGGCTGAGAAAATTGATTTGCTGTATTGTACTAGCTTACTCTAGTGAAAGGTCAACTTGAGCGCTGGGGTTATGAATCAGTGCTAAACTCTGTATCGTTTAAAAAATCAATGCTTTCTTTAGAAATTTCCAATCTTTTCATAATCACATAATTTTGGGCTTTATTTGGTTTACTTTATCATTACATTCAATGATTGTCTATTGCAATACAATTCACAAAATTTATTGCAATAATAATAATATAGTAATAATTCATAAAACATTTAATTTGATAACACTTTTATTTTTACTACTTGTGTCGGCTCTTCCCAAAAAGCCATCACTTATTTGATAAAATAAAATAAAAAAGGTCTAAAATAAATCTATAGATCAATGATTGCGACACAAAACTGCATTGAATAACAATTTTAGTTTTTGGTTTTGTCATCAAATCCTATCTATACTTAATGTCTGAATGTTTTATTCAATGAAAATTCAGTTTTATTTGTCGTAATGACTAAAAAACAGTTGAAAACTGAATACAAGATCTCAAGAAATAGACAAAAACCATAAGAAATGTTAGAAATATATATATATTTTAAGATTCTTTTCCAGAAATGACTGTCAGTTAACATAAGGTCTGATATTTCATATACAGAATAACTTCATATATAAATAAAATACATTGCAATCAATAAATGATGAGATTTTCTCCTAACAAGTAGTAAGTAAGCGATCATTTCTAACAAATTCATTACTTAATAAGTGTTGAGATATTTGTGTCGATCCTTAACATCAATAATGATCTCAAGTTATAATCAATATCTAAAACAGTGATCATTAGTATAAATATTTCTCAATTCAAACTCATATTTATTGATGACTTTCAGCTAAAATATGATTTAAAATTCTGAACATAAGATATATTAATATATAAACTTTATTTCAACATTAAGTCATTTTATATTAAATTTGATTTAATTTCTTAACAAAAAATAATTTATTCTTCAAATAAAACCAAAAAATATATAAACTCTTAAAGACTTTAAAAGTATTCCTGAGATTAGTGTTTATGTATTCAATGGTTTTTGGTATAAAAATAGTCAAATATTCTTCAATCCTATCACATGTTTAACGTATATAATGAATAAAATTACTGTAAAATAGCAAAAATAATAGCATTTTATGAACAAAAAATATGTACCGGTAATAAAATATATGCAAATGTTTGTCACAAACATATTAATTGTTGTTTTACTTTACGTGAAAATACAATATCAACGATATTTTTATTATTTATAACATGTTCTCATGTCATGAGATAATAAAACGTTGAATTAATAGCAAATAAGAGATAATTTTTTTTTCATATATTTTTTTGAATAAATTTAAAATATTTTTAATACAATTATAATATTAAGACTAAAACTACTGATACTTACAGACTTAATGTTGGTTCGAAGTCGAGTGCATAGTTCTTCGAGAGGGATCTGGTGTTCATCCTATATAAAGAGGGAAAAGGGGGTAAAAATATTTTATTAGAATATATAATATTTATATATATTTTAAACGCTCTTGAAATAAATCAATTGAAAAATATCCTGAACCAAGTGATAGCCAAACAATCGCTATAACAGATACAACCTCTCAATCAATAACTTTCAGTTTCCTAACCTTCCTTTCGATAAAAGTGTTGATCCAATGAAATCTCAATCTTTTCTCTCAGTGTTTCCAAAACATTAAACATTTCAAAGACACCAAATATTACTGTCCTTTCAATTACTTTAAGACTATTTATTTGAATTCATGTTTCAGACAAATACAAACAAAATTTTAATTAATATCTGATTTATATTTAACTACTCTTTCATTAAAGCCATAATTAATTGACTTTTATTTGGGTTTGAGTTGAGATTCAGTGTAAAATAATTACATTTTTCATAGACTCTGCAATTAATAGCACTCAATAGCAGAGTCTATGGAAATGTTTAAAAATTATTTATTTTAATTAGTAGTGAATTGCACTAATGATCAGTAGAAAAATTGAAACCTACCATGCTGACTTCTTGCTTAAGGTCATCCATTTTACGTTCCTGTAATTTCTTAGCCATTTTCGGGTGTCCGGAACGAGTCCTACCGTCATCAGGTGGTCTGTTAGGTATAGCTGACCGATAACTGTCGGCACGTTTTTGAAGCTATCAATACATTAAAAGATAATTACATTTAAAGCAGAGTATAATTAAATAAACATAAAGTGCTTATAAGACAAACAAATAAATCAATATTTAGTTCATAATTATTGAAAATATTAATTGATCTCAAACTCAGTATTAAATTACTTAATGAGAGTATAAGTGAAACATAAATGAAAATATTTATCATTCAATTGAAAGAAATGGTTAATCGGATGAACAGTAATATATTTGTTCACAAAATGGTTATATATTTTGGAAATGTAATGCATTTGTGTTTGTTTTGTCTTACTTTCAATTCACTATATCCTTAACCTTTCATATTTATATTATCCCAAAGGAATGGTATTTATATCAATATATTTATTATTTTTTAGTTCCTTCTCCTTTCACTATTCAATTGTTGGTCAATACGGCAGAGATGGGAATCAATGAATATTAGGGGTATTTTCAATAAAATAACAATAATTTATTATTTGTTTGGGTTTTATCACTCATTTATTTGGTTTCTTTGGCTAATAATTAAAATAACAATAAATATTTTCATTTAATTAAAGTCACAAACAATTCAATAGTCTTTTAGATTATCAGCAGTAAAACAATTTAACGCTTTTTGAAAACATATTAAAAATTAAATATTAATCTAATGTTAAAATTGATTTAAATTTTTAATAACTTTGAAATAAATAATTTGTTTCTCTATTCATATAATTTATTAATTATTAAATGAAATTTTAGTCAATTTTTTTAAAAAGTTTTAAAATTTTTATTAATTATTAAAACAAATTGTTTAACAAATGATATCTAAACTAAAATAAAAATTCATTAAAATTATCTAAAAATTCAAATTAATTATCATTTTCTGACAGTATATCAGAATATTCTGAAAAGGAGGTCGATTTGAATGAATAAATTCATTGAGTGCTCAAAAAGTCATTTATTCAATGATTGAGAAATAATTCATTTGATTGACAAATGAATGTCACAATTCATGGTATACTCGGAAAGACATAATAGTCTTCAATAAAAATTGATTAATAAAGTAGACAATCGTTATCCAGACTCTAGATCTGGGGGTTAGGGGTTTAGTACAATGAAAATTAATGCTAACAGACATAGAATAAGAGCGTGTTTTGAAATGTTTTGGATATAATAAGTATATAAAAACAATTAATTGATATTTTAATCGCAAAATCACGAAAATTCGTTACTCTTATAGACCTTATAATTGAGTCGCAAACCAATTCATGAGTTAATCAAAGCATTTGATGCGTTGAGACGTGAGTTTGAATTTATTGAACACATATTAAATCAAAACTACATTTGTTTCAATAATTTTCAGCATTTTTTTTATTTCAAACACTTTTAGCATTTGATAAATGTTTGGACTTTTTATTAGTTAATAATTATTTAGTTTCTAATAATATTGTGAACAAATCATCTCTCGTTTGAGAGAAAAATCCATTGAAACACAAAAAAAATAATTGGTTTTTAACAGCAAATTAATTGATATCATATTAGATGCGGTGTAGGAGTAAGCAATTTTTTGTCCCTAAATGCCATACTTAGCCATCATTTAGGAATACCTCTTAGAAATGATCTAATCGTTTGGCAAATAGTTTTTAGTAAATCATTTGAAAACAAATTTTACAAATGTTTTGTTCAAAAATGTAATCATTTTTTGCATCTCTTTTGACAATTGAATGAAAAGAAGAATTTGTTTAAGAATTGAAACTTAAAATTGTTTTTGAGATATGAATACAAAAAAAATATTGATTTTTAATTAAAGAAAACAATAAAAAGAGTAAAATATATTGAATCCATAAATAGGTTTAGATTTTAATATAAAATTTATATTCAAAGAGAAAATTCAATTTTAAAATTTGATTATTGAACACAAAATTTGCGAAAATTTCTAATACTTGTGAGAGAAGTCGTATCTGTTGTCGGAATAGATAACTCTTTTGTCAGTTATTTTTATAAAAAAAGATTAATAATAGAGGTTTAAAAGATTGCTTAACATTAGACACACTAAACATAAAAAAGAGTAAAATATCATAATTTATACCAAAAAGAAAAAGTGAATAAAAATATTCAAATGATTTTAAACTCTTATCCAAAAGAATATTCTTTAGAAATAAATTCACAGAATCTTTAATTTCTGTGAATTTATAATAATATAATTAAATATTCATTCATTTGTAGTAAATATTAATATTTTTACTCAAATTAAAATACATTTCATAAAAATTAGTGTTTGTTTTACAAATAAAACAAGTCTTAAGTCTATTTGATTAGAAATTATTTAATAAAAAATCTTTAAAGAAATATAATGTTTGAGTGAAAGTAAATACTGACCGGTATTTTAGATGTCAACGAAGGTATGAAATAAGGAAATATGAACTGAACTCTTGGATTCGCTTTTGGAACTGAAGTTGAGTCGAGTGCTCGTCGAGCAAACTCACTGAGGGTTTGTGTGTTTCTGTATCTAAAACTCCTCAATATTTTAGACTTTAAGTCGATATACAGAATATATGTATGTTTTATAGTAATTGTAGTTTTGGTAGTGGCAGCACATGAAGTACAAACCCTAGAAGAATGCTCGCCCTTTCCAATCAATAACTGAAGCTAAAGTATGCACAGTTAGACTACACTTATCTTAAATGCCAAACAGTCAGAGTCCGGACCAGAAGATGGCTTATGCTCTTAAAGACCATATATTTATCGATAATATGTATCGGTTTTACTCGACATAAGACAATAATTGCGGTCATAATGGGATCACAATTCATGTCATAATGAAAGCAAAGCACAAATTCATAGCCATATGAATCCAGTTTTATATTAAAGTCAATTGAGTTTCAGTTCAACTATACTTATATTTAGTGGTAATGTATATCATATGAAATGCATTCATAAATAAGGAGTTGAACTAAAATTGTGTTTTTATTTCATCAATCATTCTATATATCAATAGATATGTTATCAGATTTGATGAGTTGGAGAAAGATTTTTAAGAATATATCCACGAAAGACAGTTAAGCTCTCTCTCTCTCTCTCTCTCTCTCTCTCTCTCATTTTTCCTCATTCGTTGATTCATTTCAAGTGTTTGTTTAGTTTATACAAAAAAATTCAAATGAATTGAAGAATAAAATAAAGGATTCATTCATTGATAAGACTTTTCATGAATTTTGAATAATATATTATATTTAAACACATTTTTACTGCTCTTTTGAGATCCCTTTTTACCACAATTGCATACAAAGTGAACGCAAATTTGTTTCTCATATAAATAACATGAGATAAGAAAAGGATCAGCACTTAGTCTGAAAAGCTGTCAATTAATCAATTAATGGAAACGTTATATGATTTTTGATGTTTTCATCAATAATTAATTCAATTATGTATTGAAAACATGTTTTTAAAAATAATTAAATTTTATACAAATTAATGGTTTATTATAAAACATTTCACTAATACTTGAATTTAATGTGTTTTCTCTCAAAAAAAACCTTTTTATTCATTACATTAATATTAAATTCATTGAAAAACACTTTACATTTGAATTATATTTTGAATAATAAAATCATTTTTATATAACCATAAGTCGGTTCACAACATAAATATCAATATAAATCAATAAATTCAGTAATTTTACCAAATTTTGAGTACAATTATATCATATATAACATAACGTAAACCAACGTAAATATGTTTTGCAGAATTCATTTCAATGATAGTTTAACCTTTTATACTTTGTATATTCAAGTATTTTAAAAAAAACATTAAAATTAATATTTGAATTTAAAACTTCAAAATTCACAAAAACTCTCAAACAATTGAATAATTGATTGAAAATCGTCTCTTTTGTTGATTACTTTATTTCATATCTTAATTCAATTCAACATTTAATCAAAAGATCTCTTTATTTACAAATTGTTTCATAGATTTGTTTGAGTTTTGAAATTCAGTTGAATTTTTACTTTTTTTAATTGGCTTTTATGAAATGAAGTTCAGTTTAATTCAATAGTTGTGTTGAAATAGTATTAATTTTGCACTGAATATAATACAAGACATTATTTAAGCACTCATTAAAATCATTTCAAATATTATTCAGTATTTCTATAATCAGATCTTTTTTTGGTGTTTATATTCAGTAATTTAAATAACAATATAAGGATTGATGAAAATTTATTCATTTTATATGCAAATAGAGTTGAATTCAAATTTTAAACACAACTTTCAAAAAACAAAATGATTTTTCATAACTGAGTCAAAAGTTTTGATTAGATTTTATCACAAATTCGAGTATTTGTTGTGTTTTTTGTTATTATTCTGTCATTTATTTTAATAATAAATTTCAATTATCTTAAAAGGGGTTGAAATTTGTTTAGATATTTGTGTTCAGAAAATAAAAATAATAGGATTTAATCTTTTCTTATAAGAGGAAAGGGATGTCATGTCATTAAATTCAATTGTTTCGCACAATTCATGCGGCGCTCAATACGTTTGGTTTAGAGATCATTAGTCCAAACAATGATTTGAATCTCTTTATCAATGCTTTTATTTTAACTCAAATTAAAAATGTTGTTTTGAAGACAACACTAATTTTGTTGAGAGAATGTTATTTTTAATCAAAAATCAATAAAATTATTAATACTTTCATAAGATTTATAATTAAAATAAACTATACTTCCTGTTAGTGTTATCCCAAACAGTTAGGGAATGGCAAAAACTTTGTGTTACAGTGCTAGCATTGATAGAGGGTATTGACATACAGTGAAAGGTAATTCAATACAGAATATATTTAATTTCGCTTTATATACATATTTATATATTTTTAAAATGTAATAAATTATAAGTAATAATATATTCTCGAAATTAAATACCTGTATATTCGGAGACATTTATAAATGAGGTGTTGTTCACCAAATAAATGCTGAAGTATTTAAAATATATTATTTATTATTGAAATCAATAATAAATTTTGACACTTAATGTGAAATAAATAACTAAAGCGTTGAGACAAGTGATGAGAAAATTGTCCAAATATTTATCACTGTCTTATGTTTTAATGTCACAAATGGTTTGTAATTTCGTTTGTAGTTATTGTTGATTAAATATCTCATAAGAAATAGTATAAAACGAAAATTACATAACATTTATAACATATATAATGCGTGAAAGGACTGTAAATACACGAAAACATCAATTTTTCAAAATATAATTTCAATTAAATATCTATAAAATTATTATATTATATGCACTTTTGAATCACAATTGAAAGGGTGGGGACTTTTGTTAACTCACTATATACTGTATATACACCAAAATGAATCATTAAGGATTATTATAGCTGTGGCTAAAAAACACTACCTGTGCTAACCGGGCAGGCAATATGAATGATGAATAGATGATAGACTTTTAGGATTCAATACATCTGTGTTTATATTCAATATTATATACACTATTAATACGATCTATGGTTACGACTATTTGTTGTCTATTGCAAACACACTTCAATATTACTGTTATACAGTAATAGTATATAAATACACAGGAATAATGAATAGGAAAGGTTCTTTTGTTCATTAGCTTGTTTGGATGCCTGGTCTCTGGTCTCCCATGACGTTTGAATTGATATAAATATTTTGTTTGAATCAAAATTATTATCAAATTTAGAGTTCAATGATTGAAGTTTTGCAGAACTTTTACAAACACTCATTGAAATGCAAAACTGAGTTTTAGTTTCCTTTTAATTTTATTATATCATCAAGGTTGAGCTGGAATTAAAAGCTTCATTGTTTTGAAAGAAAATAACGGATGTTAAGACAATTAAGTTTAAATATATTGAGGGTTATCCGGGTTATAGAGGATTAAAGTCTATGAATCACATAACAATCAAAAACATTCAATTCTTAATGTCTTTTCAATGAATAATACATAACATTATTGAAAACATTTGAAAAATAATTATTTGATTAATTAAAGTGTGTTTACACTTAAATAATTTAAGTTAATCAAGGTTGAATATGCACTAAACAAACTAAGGATAACCCGGATAAACCTGAAAATATTATACAAATTTTGGCAAGTTAGGTTTATGTGTTAGTCAAAACAATATTTTTTAATTTATAAACTATTATCAAAATTATCTTTAAATTTCATTTTAAACTCATAAATACTATGAATTGATTTCAGTATACAATTTCAATGAATACACAAATTTAGTATCAAATTATAAAAGGATTTGAATTTGACTGAAAATATAAAACTCTAAACTTCAGTATAAGAATCACCAGGGATTCAGTGCATCATTTCAATAAATCTTTAATTGAATTCAAATAAAAATGCATTTAAGTTAAGGATAAATCCAAATATATATATAATTGTTACAAATATTGCATTTCTATTGATAATAATATCAAATATTTATTTTAAACGCAAGACTTTGTGTGGGGTTTGAAGAAAATATTGAATTTCCAGTTAAGACCTATTGTTCATCCGATTTGAAATTGAATTTTGAAAAACTAAAAACAAATTTGACTTCAAATGTAAGTGGTTTTCAATCAATACAACGTTTGTGCTGACCTTTAGAAACAACAAAAAGATATTGTTTTTACTCTTTAATGAAAATTACATTAAATTTATCAATAAATAAGTAATAAAACAATAATTAGTTTCAAGTCATACGAGTTATCAAAGTATTTTTATTTTTCAAATTATTTCCTTTCAATTATTGGCAACTTTTTTCATACAATTTCTTCTTTATATAAGAATTAAGAATAACTTTGTTTTAAAGAGTAATAAGTATTTAAATAAATATAAAATTAATACAAAATAAAATACAATAACAATTGGGTTTGGATTTAAAAAGTGTACAAAAAATCACATAAAAATAAAACATTAAATAATATAACAGAAAATTAATCATTAATTTCATTTAAAATATAAACAAAACTTAAAATTAGCGGAAATTATAGTAAAAATAATTAATACGTAAATAAATAAATAATATTTAAGTCTTAGAAGTGATCACTAAATAGTAAAACATTAAAAATATGAAAATTGTTGAAAACATTTTCAATTATACTATAAATAAAAGTGAATAATAATAATAATTAATATTAATTTGAAATTGAATAAATGATCTACATCATATTAATTGATTAAAACCTATTAATTATTCATTAGTTTTATTACAATTGGTTTTACAAGTGATCATCGATTTTATACTTTAATTTTAATTTGTTTTTTAATAAATGATTAAAAAATAAAACCTTTGCCTAAAAAATGATTGCAAAATAAGTCCCGAAAATAACACAATTCATATAAATATTTAATTTTATTGCAAATCAAAACACTTTTAATATTTGACACAAAATTGGTTTTTGTTTTAATCATTTAAACCGGTATTTATTTCTTGACTTTTGTTTCAATGAAATATTCTTTTCTCTTATTTTTTCAAAAATGCATTTTCTGTACTAAACATTGGATTTTGAGATAAAATACTCAAAATATTTGCTCACTTTTTGTTTTACAAATAATAATGAAAAAGATTTTTTCTTTACATATAAAAAACATGAATCGTTTGACAACAAAATGAAAATTTAATTTCAAAATAACTTTTGTTTCATTTCAGAGAGGAATTGCTTTTTGTCGACAGAATATCTTATTTACTGTAAAATATTTGAGTTTTTTTTCTTTCGTTTGTAAACAAAAATTAATCAAAAAATCTTTTACTAAAACTTTTGTTTTATGTCTTCACTCAGAATTGACACTTAATTTTCGTTTGCTTTGTAATCAAAAACATAATAGTTTTTATGTTTAAGTTTTTGAGTGAAAATGACACAAAAAATAATTGAAATTTACTATTAATTTATCTCTCATTTAGAAAAAACAAACAAAACTATTGTTATAATGAATTATAAGAATATTCTTTAAAAGACATTTTAAGTCTGAATAATTTGTTTAAAGAATATTCTAATAAGAATTTGGAAAAAGTATTTTTCAAATCAATTGATTGAATGATAATATAAGAGATAATTAAGAGTATTTATAAGTTATAAGTTTTCATACAATAATAATATTGTATATTAATTGTAAGCATAAAAAGAGTTTTGTTTTTATATATTTTTAGTTTGTTTTATGACTTTTAACGAAATATTTAGCCAAAAATGTAGAAAAGAGTTATTCATTTCAATACTTTTGTTTAAAAACAAATTATGCTATCATTTCATACATCGATATATTTTTTTGGCAATTTTGTCCTTAAATTGAATCAATGTTTCAAAAGTATGTATAAATAGCACCAAAAAATAAAAGTAATTTTTTATATGATTTAGAAAATTGAAAAATAAACTCAAATCTAAGGAATGGTTTAGAATATGAAAATGCTCAATTTTCATATACAGCTAAACATAAGTTCATTCAAACAATAAGTTAATTAATATTTAATACTTTGTCATTCAATTGGAAAGTAGTTTTCATTTGTAATGTTTTGTTGGACTAAAAAAACTAATATTTATTTCATTTGCTCACAAATTAATGATTACTTTCAATGGGAATAATAGATAATTTGAATATTGGATGAAAACTAATGTGTTTTTTGAGGAATAAATGAATGCAAACATCGATTTGTAGTTCAAATGTAAATGAAATTTAAAAATATAAATAAATTTACAGAACTTTTGGCAAAATATCAATCAATTTATGAGCTCTTTGTTTGTGTTTTTGTTTGTTATAAAAGAAATGACTATTTTTTATGTTGTCTTATATTTCCATACCTTCAAAGTGCCAACACTTTGTTGGATAACATGTTTTGTATTTTCAGTATTACTTATCGTATAATAAATTTTTGGCGAAAGTGTTGAACAAATGTTTCAATTCTTCTAAAGATCTTATAATTTATATTCAAAATTCAGTCATAAGTATAATATATATGCGATGTCTTGTCGTTAATAATAAGTCTCCAGTTCTATCCAACCGCCGGGGTTTCGGCGCAGGATAAACCTACGGGCCTCGTCGTACACAAAAATTAATAATGAGAAAGGCAATGCTGGGAACCACCAACTCAGTCTAGTGAACAATAGCACAGGGAGTTAACAATAGGTTCAATATAAGCACTAATTTCAATCTCCACTTACTTTAATGGATATAATCTCAAGAGTAATGGCATTCCCGGACAGTATGAGAGGAAAGCCGCTAAACATGTCTCAAACACAAGACCAAAGTTTAAGACGTGATTCCTATTCAAACATAAATTCAGTAAAAATAAGTGTTTTTTGTTGTTTTATGTCAAACAATGATTGAATGAATGTTTAGTGAATTGAATATTAATTTTCATTCAATAATTGAGATAAGAGTGAAATCCCTGAGCACTCACTTCATCCCCTGATGAATGATTGAGTTTCTTCTGGTCTTACATATAATCAGATCCGCCCACTGGACGACCACAATGGACACGAAGAACGCCGTATGACAGGTGTACTCAACCTCTTTGCGTGCTTTGTATGTCTGCGCCCAAAGAAATAATAAAGTAATTAATGATTGAGAGAATGATAACAATGACAATGAGTACCCATTCCTGTCCGTAAGAGTCCTCCAAATCGTTGACAGCCTTTGAATCCCATTGTTCTCTGAGTCCAAACAAATGGTCGGATTTGAAGCCACTTTCCGCCAGAATTATAAAGTAAGCGAAAAAACCCGCGGCCGCCTGAATCATACCTATCTGTCCATACGATACCGATATTAACCTCTCGTTCACGAGTTTGTCTTTCTTTGGATCTCTGGGTTGGCGTTTCATTATATCACTCTCTGCCTGTTCATAGGCCAGAGATATGGCGGGAACCATATCTGTGCCCAAATCAATACAGAGGATAGTGACTGTGCCCAGAGGTAGGGGAACGTTGAATATAATGAAGAATAAAAATGGAGATATTTCGGGGATATTAGAGGTAAGGGTATAAGCGATAGACTTTTTCAAGTTATCAAATATAAGTCGTCCCTCTTC
>JAQGAT010000786.1:0-23055 GCA_034687845.1 Pantelozetes paolii
TATACTGTGTCCACAAAGAATATACTGGATTCAAGATTTCAGTAAACCATTTGGTTTTGTAGTTATTTGACCAACAATTTAGTCAAAAGTTAATAATAGTTTAAACATTTTATTAATAATTGATTTTATTTTTATATTTTCAGAGAAAAGTAAAATCTGAACGAAAGTATTGATCACTTAATTGAGACAATCGGTGGTAGAAGTGGTCAAAAAGAAGTAAAACATTGGTTAAGTCATTGTGCTCTCAATGAGTCATTTAATAAATGACCCAGTACTTGAAATATTCCCCTCCCTGTGTCCGTCTACAACAAGTAAAAATTATTTGACATGTCACAATTAACAAGTTATTAATTATAACTTATATTTCATTCATTCAAACAATAGTTTTCCAATGATTTTAAACATTACTTCATAACAAATCAATTTCAATATTCAATGTTGTGTTGACTCAGACCCTCTGAAGTTATTATCATTTTTCGGGTCATTTCGTCGCTTAAGTTGTTTTCAAGCATTCAATTGTTATTCAATTTATTCATTCAATAAATCATTTAATTATTCAATTGATATGAACTCATGTTTTAGAGATCAAAACGATTATCAAAATTATTGAAAGACATCGATAATTCCAAGTCCACTACAACACACCTGTGCTCTGATTTGTTAGATAATCAATGAAAAAGATGTGTTAAGTTCTCAATACTTATCAAAAAATAAAATTGATTAGAAATATAATACTCATTAATAGCACCCTGGTGAAAGATTAAACCATGATTATTTTGTTTTCAATTTATGCATTTATTTTCGTTGTGTATTCAGTCTAATAACCACAAGAGACATATCCACTCTTTAATACTTTCCACCCCTCTGAACATTACCAAGACCATTCAATTATTCAATCATTCATTACAAAAATATTCATGAATTGAACCAAATAGTGAAATATCTTTTGATGCGTTAATGTAATTGAAATTTAATTACAATTTTCACATTTACTTTCAATAAAACAGAAAATCTGTGCAAAAATTTCACAGATTTTCACAAAACTATTGAATTAATGACAAAAACAATTGTTTTTTAATTTAATAATCATTTAATAATTGCAGTCATTGTCGACGAGCTTAAAGAGTTGACACAAATTTATTAAACCGTTGTTTGAAAAGTGAATTTTGAGTATAAAAACTGAATAATCATTTGAATACTTGTTGACAACAAAACTGATAATTAAATTAAATTATTGTTTATTGAAAAAAATAGTTTAAAATAATTATAATACACATCGAAATGACTTTTAATGAGAGCAACAGATCATTGAAGAGAAACTGAAAAAAACTAATTATTTGTGAATTCAATAGCATTTATGCGGAAGTGTTTGTCAAAGATTTTATATCAGAGTATATATAAGTAAAGCATTCATTCAAATGAAGTTCAAATTAGTTTCAAACCATTTCTGATTAGTTTTGATTAAAAGAAAGTTAATATGAATTCAAAACAATTTCTCTTATTGTTTGTCATTGTTTTGGTGACCATCAGTGTTATTGATGGCCGAAGATATGGCGGGGATATTATCATTATGGGTGGTCATGGCGGTGGCTTTGATGGGATGGGAGGTCTAGGGTTGGCAATGGCTATGGGAGGCGGCGGAGGGGACGGCGACTTTATTTTCGGCAAAAGAAGATAAAAACTATTTATTCGTTTGAAATGTATTTAAGTTTAAATTATTTCTTATTTTTAATCATTTTTGTTGTAAATAATTGTTTCAAAACTAAATTCAAACATATTTTATAATATTTTATAATATTTTCCTTTGTATTGAAGTTTTGGACTAAAAATTCAATTCTTTTGTTAAAATTATAAAAAATAATCAATTTTTGAAAATCTTTGTAAAAAATGATAAAAATTGTGTTAAAATTAAATTTAATTTTGTTTATAACTCTTTCTAAACATTTATTGATAATATTGATGTAATACCTGTCCAACGGAATGGGTATTTAAACACAACTTAAGTGTTGATTCAATTTTTCAGATAATTTTTATTAAGTTTTCAATTCATTTAAAATTTTATCAATTTTTGTTACAAACAATTTAAATACGAGACAACTGTTTGTAAACCCAAACCCAGACTATCAGTGCTTTTATTACTCAAAGGTTTAATGAATTTATAAAACTTTTTATTCAATAATTGAAAAGAGATTTCAAAAACTTTTTGCGCATTCAATCGAAAGTCAATTAAAACTGAGTTTTCATTCAATCCTTCGATTCATTCAAACATTTAATTGTCTTTCAGTTCAATATGTCTTTCAATTCAAACAATTGGTGCCAAGAATTGGACGACAAATGCTTTTATCAACAAATCCTTAGAGAACTGAAGATATTTGAGGAACAGATCCAAGAGATTGAGACCAAAGCCATGAAAATGAAGAGTAATTCAAATGAAATGATAAATAATTTTATAATAATTTGTTTGACTTTTAGTCGAAACCTCTTTAATCGCAATCGAAATGTCAGTGAAAACCGAAAAAATAGATTCAATTAAAACATTGACTGAAAGTAAAGACGTTTTAAACAAAACCAAAAGTCATTTCATTTCACAACCGATTGAAATATCTCTGACGTAATAACTGAGAGACCCTTTAGTTGTCAATGATTTGCAATTGTTTTCAGTTTTCATTTGATTTTGTGATTGAATTGTCGTTTAATTAAATCATTGATTAAACCATTGATTAAACCATTGATTAGATATAATGTCTATACGTATGGCAAACACAGAGCCGATCGCACCGTACGGTCGGAGCAGTCATTTGGACGCTTTGGTACCGAATTGGATGTCCGAAGAGGTGTCGACAGGAGTTAGTCATCAATTGATTCAATGTTTTAATGATTTTATTAATAATTTTCAATCACTTTCTGTATTAGACGTCAATAATGGCCGTAGAGTTCAGTGAAGGGGTTGTTATCGGCGCCGACTCGCGGACAACGATGGGGTAAACCACTGGCCATCGGATCCATTGATTGTCTCTAAAACTAATCCAAAATTAATGTCATTTTCAGCGCATATATCGCTAATCGAGTGACCGATAAGTTGACCAAAATTACGGATAATATCTATTGTTGTCGTTCGGGATCTGCGGCCGACACTCAGGCCATCGCCGATATAGTGGCCTATCATTTGAACTTTTATGAGTAGTTATTAAATAATTGTTATGTATTTTGCAAACATCTAAACCCCTTTACCCTTAGGATGGAAACGGGAGAACCGGCGTCGGTAAAGGTCGGCGCAAACATCTTCCGTGAACTCTGTTATAACTATAGAGACTCATTGATGGCGGGTATAATATGTGCAGGGTGGGACAGACGCGAAGGCGGACAGGTATACATGTCCTGTCATTAGCCGTGTCTTTGTTTTAACCCAATCGTTATCAAACAGGTCTTCACAATACCGTTGGGAGGAATGCTTGTGCGACAACCCGTGTCTATTGGCGGCTCAGGCAGTAGTTATGTCTACGGCTATGTTGACTCCAACTATAAGCCGGGTATGAATAAGGAACAGACCATTCAATTCGTAACTAACAGTAAGTCTTGTTTTAGTTTTCAATGAATAACTGATTTCATAACAAATTATTTGATCCAAAGCTCTGTCGCTGGCGATGAGTAGAGACGGTTCCAGCGGTGGTGTCATCCGATTGGGTATTATTACTAAAGACGGAATCGAGAGGAAAGTGTTTGCCGGCGACGAAATCCCGCGTTTCTATGAGGGTTGAGAGCACTTACATCTAAACCTCTCTTTAGTTTTGAAGCCTTTTTTATTATAAAACAAAAAATCGATTGAAATATAAATAAAATTTTCATTAATTGTAAAAAAGATCTGATTTTTTGTTATCATTTGTTTTTTCCGATCCTTTATATGAAACGTATGAACGGAACCGTCATATCCTCTTCCCTTCCCTCCACTACTCTGTTTCAGTGGTCTCTTCCGTGCCTTTCATTCATTTGTTAATTAATTTCAAAGCATTTCTCTAATTATGTGAAAAATATTTTAACAAAAAAAAGTCAATCAATTGTTTGGGTTTGAGTCATGAGTCCGGCGCCGACAAGCAATTATGATGTCTGGTCTAGTGTTGAGCCTAACATCGATGTCGATGTCCTTATGCCCAACGGAATCATAATTACAGTGAATGTTATGAAAGAAATTACATTTTCAGAGATCAAAGAGGTTTGTCTTCACTTAGACTTCAATTGTCTTTCATGTCTATTGAATGACATTTCAAACGATGTCTTCATTTTAAACTTCAAATTCATAAAAACAGATCATCTTTGAGGAAGAGTGTCAAAAGCACCCACTGTTTGGTGCTCTACACGACAAACAGAAATATGTCTTCACTTACGTCAATATGAATAGTTCAGAGCAACAGGAATTGGATGACGAAGACGTCCGTCTCTGTGATGTCTGTCCTTTTCTGGCACTCTTGCGTCTTATGGAGAGGAAGGGCGATAAGGCAGCGCTACAGTTGGACGCACAGATAGGTCTACTCATAGGAAAGAGTAAATTGCATTCATTGAGAGAATTAAACACTTTATCTATAGTTCAGAGAATTTTTGAATCAATAATAGGTTTGAAAGAATTTGATTCACTGAAGAACCCGGAGGTAAATGACTTCAGGTTTAAGATGAGAGCCTCTGCCGAAGAGATTGCACAACTGAGACAACAAAAGACATGGATTGAGAAAATGATATATCAGTACCCGATTGGAATCGATGTGAGCCGAGAAATGCCTAATTTTCTGAACGAAAGGCTCAGTAAATCACCAAATATTGGCATTAATATGAGAGTTGATAACACCTTGGTAATTACTAATTAGCTGTTATTGTTACTGTGATAAGGGTTAGGGATGTTATAATTGATTGCATCCGTACTTATGACCTCAATATCATTGATAACTGTATTTGATTTGAAAGTGTTGTAAATACTTTGAAATTTGTTTATAATAACAGTTATGTCAAGAGCTGTCACTTCCCTATCACTTAACACCCGAACAAATCCTAGACATCGCACTGGACAACGATCCCGACGCCTACGCCTCGGCCAGCGCTTACTTACTTAAGATCAACGGCCGTCTCGAGTATCTGTTGGGAAACTACCAATTGATTCAATACAAGGTATGAGTGATAGGAATGTTAGGAATGAATGGTTTCATTGATTTCAATCACTTGTAATGAAAGCCAATCCGAGAAATGATAGTAAACGACGAAAAGCCTTATTTGGTTGCAGTTCTCAAGTCTAGCATTGAGTGTAAGCTTTCAATCAAATCCTGTTTTCAGTCAATAATCTCTTTACCACTGAATGGCAGTCGAAGACGAACCCATATATTCAATACCAGACGTACCGCGCAATCGATCCCTTTCTGTGGTGTCGCTCTCCGGAACCAATAGGCGAAGACCTCAGACCATCAGTTCGTGGACTATTGAGAGGAAGTTTTTGATTCATATAAATAGCGCCCAAAGAATCAGTTCTGAGAACAACAAAGTGATGATAATGTGTGGCCTCTTTCACGGCGGGGAACTGCTATGCGATCATCAAATGTCTTCAACTATTGTCGTCAATGACTCGGGTGATGGCCAGTGGGAAGAAGACATCTTCTTAGACATTAAGATATGTGATATCCCGCGTATGGCTCGCCTCTGCTTCTCAGTGATGGCTATAAGCCAGACCTCTAAGAAAGCAAAGGCTAAACAAATACCCCTTTCCTGGGCTAACACTAATATCTTTGACTTTAAGAATATACTAAAAGTGGGTTCAATCACACTCTCGATGTGGAACTATGAACAGGTGGTCGAGGACTCGGAGTTAGAACTGTTTAACCCTTTGGGAACAGTAGTGCCAAACCCTAGTGTAGATCAGGCGACCTGTCTTACCATTACTTTTAATAAATACTCTGACACTGAAACACAGATAGCCTTTCCTTCCATTAATGACATTCTGAAAGAGACAGCACTTAAAGGTTCAATAAATGATTGCATAGAAGAGCACAAAACCACAGACACGTCGAGTTCACGGACTTTAAGACACGCGAGCAAACAGTTTGTGGAACAGCTGAGGGAGATATGTGACAGAGATTTGTTGCATAAGATGAAAGACCAGGAAAGGGAGCTCTTGTGGTTCCTTAGAGAGGACTGTCGTAATCTATTACCACATTCTTTGAATAAGTTATTGATTTCATTCAAATGGAATAATCATAAGACAGTGGCACAGGTATTAAGTTTTCTACAGGAATGGCCTAAAATATTGCCCGAAAAGGCATTGGAATTACTCGACTACGCCTACGCGGACTGTTGGGTCAGAAAGTTTGCTATCGAGTGCTTGAAAGGTATAGTTTCGACAATTTTTATCAATTGTTAATCACTTTTATCGCATATTAATGCCACGGAAAGGCATAACAGATGAAGAGTTGTCACTATATTTGTTACAATTGGTTCAGGCGTTGAAATACGAGTCTTATATGTATTGCGATTTAGTTGTCTTCCTCTTAGAGAGGGCTTACAATAACCAAAGGATAGGGCACTCGTTATTCTGGTTACTAAGGAGTGAGATGACTGTCCCCGCTGTGTCCGTCGCGTTTGGACTCATACTCGAAGGTCTGCTTAAGAATACAAACAAAACCTTTGAATTGATTTTATAATTGAAATTCAAAATAAGATTACATTTTCTTTCACTCAAATCCTATTAAACAAAACCTTTTGTTACAAAAAGGGAATTAATTAAAATAGTTTTGAAATACCCCTTAGCCTACTGTAGGGGTGCTATGGATCACATGCAGGTACTGGTGCGACAAACGGAAGCACTGAATAAACTGAAAAGAGTGAACGAAATCATAAGAGACGACAAAAGTAAGGAAAACAGAGAAAAGAAAATAACTTTAATGCATGACATCATTGGCCAAAAGTATTACGAAGAGGCCCTCTTCCACATCATTAACCCACTGAACCCGGTCTACAAACTCGGATCCGCGCGCATAAACAAATGCAAATTCATGGACTCAAAGATGAAACCTCTTTGGCTTGTCTTCAAGAATGAAGACGAAGACGCGGCCGACATTTATCTCATATTCAAGAACGGAGACGGTATGTCATTAAATCGATTTTAAATACCTTTCCACTTAAGACCTAACGTTTATGCACTGGTATTAAGAGGTTTAGCAAAGTTTATGCAATCAATGCCTTATCAACAGAGAAATCGCATAAAAGTTTTCAGTCATAAAAATGATTGCTTTTATAAACCATTGAAGAGATTATGGATTAAAATACACAGAAATTGAGTCAAAATATGAGAAAATTATTTCATTTTTATTTATTCTTCAAACCATTGAACTAAACATTAGATCTGTTGATGAGATAATCGCTTTTAAAAGTTTCTTGTTTTCTGTCAGATCTGAGACAAGACATGTTGACTCTGCAGATGATTAGGATTATGGATAAGTTGTGGAAAGACGAAGGACTCGACTTCAGGATGAATGCCTACCGGTGTATATCAACCGACCATAACGTGGGTCTCATTGAAGTTGTCTTAAATGCCGACACAATTGCAAACATACAGAAAGAAAAGGCCGTTTCAGCCATTGCTGTCTTCAAGAAGGAGTCATTGCTTTCGTGGCTCAAAGACCACAACCCGAACGAAGACGCCATCAATAAAGCCATAAAGGAGTTCACATTGAGTTGTGCCGGATATTGTGTCGCCACTTATATACTCGGGATAGCGGACAGACATAACGACAATATTATGGTTAAGAAAAACGGACAGTTGTTTCACATAGACTTCGGACATATTTTAGGCAAATTCAAGGAGAAGTTTGGGATCAGACGAGAAAGAGTGCCATTTGTGTTGACCAATGACTTTGTATATGTGATAACTCACGGCCAAAACCCCCAGAAGTCAGATGACTTTAATCGCTTCCAGCAGTACTGCGAACAGGCGTTTATGATAATCCGCAAAAAGGGCTCATTTATTATATCGTTGTTTGCAATGATGTTGTCGACGGGAATACCAGAGCTTTCATCTGTCAGTGATTTAGATTACTTGAGGGAAACACTGGTTTTGGATCTGACTGAAGAACAGGCCAGAAGTCACTTCCGGTCAAAGTTCACCGAAGCGTTGAAGAAGAGTTGGAAAACTTCGCTTAACTGGTGGGCGCACAGTATGGCCAAGGATAATAAGATGGCCGATTAGATGACGGGTCAGTTTGAAAAGTGATAGCAGTTTTGTATTAACGACAATGAATTTTGTTTTAAATTTTTATAATAGTTTTGTTTCAGAAATAATTTATTTTCTTTTTCTTCGTTCACTTCATTTGAATTTGAATTTTCATTATATTTATTAAAATTAATTTCATTTAATTGAGTGATAATTGTCTTCACATCTGAAAACTGTTTTTTGTTTTTGTTTTCAAACTTTTGTCGATTTTCTTCCCATTTATCTAAATATTCATTCATTCCTCCAAAACTCTGCAATTGATTAGCATTTGATGTCAAATAACTTTCATTGCTTTTATAATCGGATTTAATAGCAGATGATTGACAAACAGTCGACCCATTCGTCTGTCGGCGTCTGTGGTCGCCTTTCAACTGTCCCGTCATCTCTTCAAACATAGGCTTAACATTGGCTTTTGATTTGCATTTTTGTCTGTCATTTGTTTGTCGTATAATCTGATTGTCTGACAATAAGTGAGAATCAATTATTTGCGAAACCCTTCGTCGGATGTGATTCATGCGATCCCTGGGCTCCGGCACAGGTGTGTCATCGGAATCATCAGTTGATTGCCTCAATCGCATAGAAATTGTTGGCAATGAAGCACTTCTTTTGCTTTTGCTTACCCCTGAAGACCTAAACTGTGGTTCACTTCTGTGATTATCATTCATTGCTTTAGGCTTTAGTCTAATAACAGGTTTTATAGCTTCAGTTGATTTCAAATTCCTTTTAAAGTAAACCTTATTTACAAAAGTTTTCCCTTTTATTGGCGTTGAGTTTGAAGTTTGGCGTTGAGTCTGAATACCAGAATTAATGTTTTGAGCACTGCTTTCATTGAAACCATTCCTCTCCTCTGCTCTGACAGTCGGTCTCAGAGTATATGATCGACGATATATCACATCCTCTTTCAGTTTGGACTCATTTCTATCATTAAATAAGTATTGTTTGCAAAACTCATAACACTTTTGGCCAGACATTAGGCGTTACACTAATTATAATAAATGTGATTTCAATTCTCTAATGAAATAATAAAATGCGAAAAATAGTCAAAAGTTTTTTGTTTCCCACAAAAACATCTATTTTTATAATCAGATTACAAGTGAAGTGAATATCAGTTCACATCAGAAAAGAGAAGAATATTTTTGACCAAATGTTATACACTTTTCTGTTTCCCAAACAAAACAACTGTTAGACTGAGAGACAGAGTATTTATTATTATAGAGTTATTAGAGAATATGATAGTTGAGTGCAATTCTCTATACCATTCCTCCCCCTCTATATTGAATTGATCTATGAATTGAAAATTTAAACATTAGTTTCTCATTGTTTGGTTTACGAGTGCTTTTCAATAGCTATGGTTTCATAGGAAGAGGCGATCCGTGAGAACTGGAATCAAGGATTGGCTCTTTTGGGGATTCGATAATAATACAGGCACTGGCATACTGTGCACCACTAAGGGTAAGGTATGTATCATACATGGCATGTGTGGTATTCCTGATGGAAACATAGCGACTGAGCCGTACGTAAACCGCAATTTTCAAGCCTTGCACTCAACTATTGATGCAAACATTGAATTGCTTTGTATATAAAGTTAATGCGATATAAAGTGTTATATATTTTAAAAGACTTTACCAAATCTTTGTGCATAAAAGTCAACACCAAACACCAGGCAATGCACTCCTACACAGGTTTTGTAGCTTTTTATGCATTTTATTAACAATTTTTCATTTTTGTAATCATTTTGTAATCATTTTGTAATAAAAGCACGAAATTATGCAAAAAATATAATTTATATCAAAAACTATTCAAACATTTAATTGCTTTCGGACTCAGAGTAGTGTAAATCACTGAACACTTGGACTCTAATGTTTAGACTCCGTCCCAGTGTTTGCAAAACTATTACAACAATTGACTCAACGTTTGTGTTTAACAATGATTTAAAAGCCATTGAATTACTGAAACGATAGTAACGACAGGAACGGCGCAAATGCTTCAGTGCCTGAATATCATCACAATTCTTGTCAAACTTGAAGTGAAGTCATATTACAAGTGCTCTTCTCGTGCATAAAAAAGCGGAGTCATAGTGAGCTCAAATAGCAAGTGTTTGGGCACTGGTATGGCAATAATCTTTTTGCATTAGTGCATAGTGCACACTACTTTTGCCCTCTTGACCTGTAAGTGCGACCCAACCCACTGCGAGAGCGGCGCACAGGCACTAAATGCTGAGTCAAACGGCATATAATTTTAAAACTTCTAAAACAGTATATAATCTTCTTCTGGGACTCAGAGTCTGGGCTGAAGGCTATGGAAATGTGAGCCTCACCTCAAAAATGGGACGAACTCTACAGAACAATGTTAAGACTGATCACCAGTGCTCTCGTTGTTGTCTTCTCATCTCATTGTGTGTCCACACTATCACCCGAACAGTCCTATTCAGACATTCAATGTTTATCCACCGATGAATGGCTTCAATCGTTTCCAATGCCTAACAAAGTGTTCAGATTTATAGCAATCCTTTGCTCGACTGTCTGTCTCTACGTATTGATAGCCTTCTCTTCCCATCCCAGGCCATATCAAAAGGCTTTTCTTTATGAATATAATAAGTACGCGAAACAGGTGTTTGCCTTCGGCTCTGAGGACGAGAGCCTCACACCTGACGACAAGTGTTGTCTACAAGAGAGTGTCGACACCACAACCCAAAGCATGACATCTAATGATAAATTATATCCAAAGAATGTGATTCAAGTGAGCACTGGTGCCCAACAACTGATTCACAACTCAAGCAAACAATTGATTTCAACGCAAATCAATCAAAATAACACTAAAAGTGTTGAAAGCCGTCAAAAAGACTGTGATTTTAATGTTGCGATGATTTTCACAATCACTCAAAACGATAGTAAAAGTAATCAATTGATTGACAAAAAACTTTATCGTTCTTTGACTTCAATATCAAAACATATTAATCATAAAACGCAAACAATTTGTGTGAATCTGATAACCGATAACATCAGTGAAAGTCGTGCCAAAGATTTACTCAAACTCATTGACCAAAAGAGGTCTTCAATTGAATCCAAAACTGGACTCAAGTATTACTTTTACGACATTAATGAAGTGAATTCACTGATCGATGATTTATTACCGACTCTTAAATCACACTTTAGTTATAAACCCAACTCTTATTATTCACACTCACTATTCTTCACATCCCTGGCCATTCATAGATTTTTCACTTCAATCGATAGACTCATATTCCTCGACATTGATGTCCAGTTCAACGATAATATATCACAACTTTATCAGCAATTCTCTCAATTCAGTCCAACAGCACTGATAGGTCTGGCCTTTGAACAACAACCAGTCTATAGGCATATACTGCACGAATACCGACGCAGAATAGATAATGAGTCCAGTTTTGGTTTGCCAGCACCCGATGGTTGGCCCGGTTTTAATAGCGGTGTAATACTAATGGATTTGAAGCGAATGCGTGAATCAAAACAATACAAGTCTTTATTGACTTCCAATTTAATGGACAAGTATTGTCACAAATACTCGTTTAGCGGACACTTAGGGGATCAGGACTTCTATACTGTAGTGAGCTTTGAAAACAAACACTTATTTCATGTGATTCCTTGCAATTGGAACCGACAGTTGTGTCAGTGGTGGCGATACCACGGATACAGAGATGTCTTTGAAGACTATTATAGATGTAATCTTAAAATCAAATTATTTCACGGAAATTGCAATTCAGTCATGCCTTCCATGCCTTCCATTCCTACCATCCCTTCAATGTATTAAAATACTATTAATTGTATTAAAAATCATTAATTATTGTTAATATTTTAAAGATTTTTTATATAAAGCGATAAAAAGTTTAATATAATTATAGTATTTGTGAAAATTGTTTGATATTTTCAATAAACTTTTAATTTTAAAAAAGATTTGAACAAAATTTTATTCAATTTTATGAAAGATTAAAATTTTTAACATAACTTCAAGGTCTGTCTGAAATTCAAAATTGAAAATTCAGTCCAAGTTTTTAATGTTTAATAACTTTTTCATGAAAACTATTAATAATATTTGAAATCATATCAAAAGAGCCGATAATTGCATGAAATTATTGAAATATATTTTCAGCAGTGAATCAAAAAATCAAAAACACATTGAAATTAATTTAAAATTAAATACCGATTGAAAACACCCTTAAAATTGGTTAAAAGTTTTTATACCCCTTAATGTATATAACGTCCAAAAGAGGGAAACATTTCATATGTTTTTGTTTTCATTAGTTTTAAATCCAAAACACATTCAAAAAGTAAACACAAAATCATGGCTTCAATGATGTCTTCAGTGGTCACTAAAGTGGGTCTCAATTTAAGACACAAACCATTGTCTGTGAGTCCACTCACATACAGCTCTTCACTGGTCTTCAGACGCTTTTGTCACAACGAGAGCAGTGGTGACAACGGATCTGTTGGACAACCGGTGAAAGACATCGAAAGTGTCTTCTTTTGGCCAAAAGTTCAGACATTATTGAAACGATTGATAGGTTTTGATGAGAAGAAAGTGTTTGCAATCAAACCATCGCTTATTCAGACCTCAAATAAAGTCCAGTTTATGACCGATAGTGAACTCAATCTGGTATTCACTCACGAGTTTAACCATTCATTCAATTGATGTCTTGTTTTGTCTTTTATTTGGTCAGAGACTAGAGTTGGCGCGAAATAGAGCCGAAGAACAGCTGGCGATGCCTCCAGTGCTGAACCCAAGTGAAGATAATCCAAGAGTATTGTCCAAAGACATCGAAATTCAGGGCTATATCGACAGTAATCTAGTTTTTGTGGACTCGAGTTCAGGCGCTTCCGATCAGGTCTTCAATCCTTAAGTCAATGAATTACTTATTAAACAATTATCTCATTTCAGACCAGACTTATTGTGGTTCGGGAACCGAATGGTGTCTTACGTGAAGCCAATCGGGAAGAGAGGTATCGAATGAATCAAATGTTTTTCCCGAAAGAGGAACGGCTTATAGAAGAGCCGAAAATGTTTTCTGAACCACACTTACAGGTATTGAAGACTATTTACCATTGATTTCAATGAAGTGATAGATAACTGAATGTCATTTGCAGGCAGTGCTCGACCGATACGACTATGAGTTTGTCCTCAACAGAGCGTGTCTTCAATACGAACCAAATGACCCGAAATTCATAGACATATGTCATACAACTTATGACCACATCTGCGCTCATAATCAGTTCAGTGCTGTCCACTCGACCCGACATTTCAGTCCAATGTCTCTATACTTAGCGTACAATAAAAAAATGGATAAATTGTTAAATCACTTCATATTAGCCGAAGCCATGAGTGAGGCCTCGGATTTGGTCCGACTTTACTATTATATCCATTCAATTGATTCCCAACTCATAGAAGACATCGATTCAGATGTTGTCGACTCTTTAGCGTTGGTTAAGGTATGAGACGATTGTTTAATTAGTTTTACATTTGATTTCAATTAAACTTTTATTTACAAAACAAAACAGAAATATATTTCCGAAGAATCAAAAGAGAAACCAATTCTTGAGCTCTCATTACAAAAGTACGAAGAAATACAAAAAGAGAAAATGTCTTTCAGAGAAGACATACAACGAGTCCATGGATTGAGTCCTTAATTAGATGTCCAGGTCTTCGTCGGGATCTTCTTCATCGATGTCATCGTTTTTGTCGAACTCATAGAAGACTTTGGTCTCACTTTGTGTCCTAAAAGCAGACAATTGTTTAAACGTTTAATAAATTTAATATTAAATTCATTTTTAACTTAAAAATCAATTATTACTTAATATAAGGCAATAATAGACTGTTTTTTGCCTCCAATTCCGTGTCCTTTAGATTCAAATTGAAGGGCAAGTTAGCCGTCGGGTCGCTCACGGGTTGGCCAGACGTGTGACCACTTTTGGCCACTTTATTGTCTTTTATATAAACAATGTTATTGTCGTTAATTGAAAACAATTCCATCGACTGTTGGACAGAGAAGTGTGTCTTTCGGTGAGGTTTTCGGTGTCTTATAATCGCTTTAAAACTGTTGTCTGTCTTTGTTGTCGACAAATGGATGACTGAATGAGACAATAGTTCAATGGATTCATTGATGTCCTGTGAATGACAGTCGACGTGAAGAACACAAACCAATTGTTTGAAGCGATTGGAGATATCATTCAAAAGACAATTGGTTTCAAACAATCCAATGCTTAATAGGATTGGAGTCAAGGAATCAATTAAAACAACCGATTCTTCGCTCAACTCATCCAAAGATTGTCTCAACTCTTGGATCAGATTCGTGTCCAACGACTCATAGTTAGTGAAGAAATCAATTGTTTTCACGTCTTTGCTATAATTCAGGGGTTTTTGCAATGAATTTAACAAAACGTTTGAATGATTTTCAATGCAAACCATATTTACATTCAATTGTTTCAAACGATTGTAAATCAAACTCCGGATCAAAGTCTTTGAATCTGTGGTCAAGTGATCGCAAATCAGTATAAATCTTGAGTTATCCACAGATGACCACAACTTTGCCATCAGTTTATGGTTTGTTAAGACATTCATAACTGATATTAACTTTAATTCAAATCTAATTTCAGATAATTTTAAAGACAATCAAAAAATGTAAACAAAATTTTAAAAACCATTGCTTTCTGTGAACACGTGTTGTCTTTGACTACCAGTGCTGTCATTCAGAGGCACACAATATAAACACTTCAATGCCTTTAACTTTTGGTCAAATCCTATCTTCTGATCACTTCTTGGTATCAGTTTTTCACTGATCTGAAGATGTGGTCAAAAAAGTGATGACAAACACACGTTTGGACACAATATCTGTGGAAGTGTTGAAGTGATGACAGTTTTTATCACTTTTTATAAGTTTTGACAAAAACTTTCAAAACATTTGTCGCAGAACTGAACACAAGAGTTGACTGAATCTCAAAACAGTGAAACGGATCCGAAGACCCGAATGTCTGTCCACTGACACCAAGAGTGGTAATCAATGGTCAGTTGATATCGTTTTATCTCATCGTTTAATTGCCGGCGCTTTCACTCATTACTAAAAAAGTTATTTTATACCAACTATTGATTGATTTGATCCAATGGTTCCCATCTATAGCTTGTGTCCACAACTGTCTTAATATGTCTTCAGATAATGAGTTTAATCTTAATTCAAATACAAATCAAAATCCATTTTGAAATTGATTTTAAAGTTTTTTAACCGAAAACTAAACACTCGTTTGAATTGAATTTAAATTTATTCACAAATCAATGAAATCAATGAAAACATTGAAAATCGTAAACAATATTATATTTTTAACAAATATTTTAATTATCAGTAAATCATCAAAATATGGGAAAATATTTTTGCGATTGATATCAATATCCAAAGGATTTGAAGGATTTTTCACTACTTTTACAAACATTTAATACGAGATCTGAATAAAAGTTAATTTAATACTAAAACTAATACTAAATAATGATTTATAAGCTTTTCTGCACTGACTGTCAAATGAATTAAAACTTGATTTAAATGAAAAAAATTATATAAATATTTGGTATAAAAAGTCAATTAAAACAACCGATCCTTTGCTATCAAAGCTTATATTTGACGTCAAAGGCAATGATTTTTATCATAAAAATTGATTAAATCTTTAAAAATATAAATATTTTTATTGAATTTTATTAAATGTTTTGATTTTTGACTAAATTTTGGCTATTTTTGTCATTAATTAACAAATTATTTGACTTTTGATAGTTTTTCCACAAATTTTTCAATCAATTTCTCAAAATCTTTTGCCCGTTTTTTGCCGGTTTCGAGCACTTCCTCGTGATTTGGTTTGTCCTTGGTGTCATAATCACAAACACATTTATTTGTGATCAACGAAAGTCCGACCATTTTGAGGCCGCAGTGATGACCAACTGTTACCTCATGTGCTGTACTCATACCTAAAATAATGAGAATTTTATATACCAGTGCTTTCATTAAAATTAAAATCTCATTCATACCAACGGCGTCTCCAATACTGGCCATAAACTTAATTTCGGCGATTGTCTCAAAAGCGGGTCCGCCGACCATAACATAGACCCCTTCCTTCATAATTGAACCCAATTTGAGTTCTTGTGCACAGCTTTTCATAAGACTTATGAGTCCCTTATCGTACGCGTCATTCATTGCTGGAAACCTCGTTCCCCATCGCTCATCATTTTTACCCTTTAAGGGGCTGTTTCCAGAGAAGGCGGTTAAATTAACATGGTCTTTAATGATCATAATATCTGCGAGATTGAAGCTCTTGTTGACACCTCCGGCAGCGTTGGTCACAATCAGGGTTTTGACGCCTAAGAGTTTCATTACCTATAATGCCATCAATTAATTAATGTTTACTTCAAATGTACAGCAAATTAAGAGATTATTTAATGTATACCCTGACAGGCATTGCACACTTGGCTATAGGGTATCCCTCGTAGGGGTGTATTCGCCCTTTCATGCATACCATTGTGACTCCCTTTAGGACCCCGAAGACAAGAGACCCGCTGTGACCGACCACTGATTGAAATCAAATTGAAAGAGATTATCTAATTTCCTAATAATTAAAAGACATTCTACAGTACCTGTGCTAACAGGAAAGTTGGGTATATTTTCATAGTTGATTATACTCTTATCAGATAAGATATCAGTAAAACCACCCAAACCTGAGCCACAAATAATGCCAACAGTCGGTCGGTGTTTGGTCTTTGAGATCAAGAATTTACTAATTTCTTCAATTTCTTCATATGAATAGCTGTGGGAAAGAAAAAAATGCTTTTCAATCAAAATTATAACATATTTAACACTAATTGAACTGAAATTTTTGAACTCATTTCAACATTTGCTAAAATTAACTGAAAACCCAATAAAACTTTTTTTTGTTTTTTCATTGATTTCAAAACATTTTTATTGATTTTCAATCACTTATTCAGCGATTATTTAATCTTAAAATTTACTTTCATTTCAAATATTAATTGATTATTAAAATCAATAAAACTTTTGTTTTTTGTGTAATTATTAGCAGAAATAGTGTCACAAATTATAACCGCTTTTACTGTTATTCAGTGAAAACCTGGTTTTGAATTACATTTTATATATATATTTTGTTATTGAGTTTTGATTTCAATTAAATAATTAAACATTTCATTAAAACTGATTGAAAATTATTGATTCAATAGATAAACCTGTGATCACATGAAGTAATTACGAGTGAAATCATTAACTGATTGGAAAAACTAATTGAATATTTAATTCAATCCATGATTTTGATTGAGAAAACAGTTTTTGTTTTGTTGTTTTTCAATTGATTAGCAAAACGTCAAAAACTATTTTCACTGAATGTTGTGATGAAATTGTTTAATGTTTTTAAAGTTTTCGTTTATTTAATGTAAAAAACAGATTACAAACTCATTTACGCAATGGTTTTGATGTTTATTACAAGTATTTCGTTTGAATTGAATTTTGATTTCATTTGCCTTTTCATGACTTGAATTACAATTTGATTAAAAAGTTTTTTGTCTTATCTATAGATAACTCAGACAAAGGTATTAAAGGGAAAAATATAAAGAAATGATAAAAACAAATGATATTTAAAATAACATTTGACTCTTAAGAAACAATAAACAAGTTTTCACATCCTTTTCATCAAAAGCTTAAACCCTTTTATCGGGACTTAAAATCAAGTCATTTATTATTTTTTAGTTAACATTTTTGTTGAAATAATTGTGAAATCATTAAAACTTTCAACGTTTTGATGGGAAACACAATTTTTGTCTAAATTTCATACTATTTCTGCAAATATTGTCAAACATTTTATTCTTACGATAAGTTTTAGTTATGATATGATATCTAATACAGACTTAGATCTAATGTTAGATAAGAATCAGTGCTTTTGTGACTGAAAATCATAAATAAAAGTTAAAAATCAGTGAAAATTTCAACGAAAAACTTATTTATCAAAAAAAGCATTTCCGAGAGATAAGTGTTATTTCAACTCTTATCTACCATTCCTATGAAGCATATGAAAGATAAGGGCAATAGTGTCTTAAAAAGCATATCGTATTAACTGTTAAGATATAATCAATTGCAGCAAAAAATTGCATTTCTTTTCTAATCCTTGATTTGAGACTAAGATTAATACCATTTATATGAGAGATAAAGAAAAATTTCGTTAAAATAAAAATCTTGTTTTCAATCACTAATACTAAACATTTTTCTATCAACAAAACTATTCAATCGTTTAGTAAACTATTGAAAGAAATATTTTTAGTGATTATCTCTTTAAACTGAAATTCATTATACGATTATAATCAGGGGATTTAAAGGCAAAAAATTAATTCTCACCCCTTTTGGACACCAAATTCGTGCACTGAATATAAATTACAACTAATTTTCGTGTGTTTTTTATATGAATTATAAAAATCTAATATTAGTTTAAGTTTTGACTGAAATCTGAATTTTTCATAAGTTTTTATTAGTTTTCTCTTTTATTTGATAATAAATTCTGAATTTTTATGGAAATATATTTCATAAACCTTTTAAACCTTTAAATTGTAGTAATTTTTTAGTCAGTAATTAATCAAATATTTAAAGGGTTTTAAACATTAAATCCTTTAAACACTTACCCAATGTTTGCACTCTTAGATTGGGTTAAATCCAAAGAGTTATCAATTATTTTACTAACATTTGACTCATCACTAAATCTTAATTTATTATTCAATGATTTTTCACTTAAATTATCTAAACGTTCAGAAATTAGTAGATTTGTTGAAAACATTATTATTTTATTCATGAAATTGTGATACTTTTCAAACTTAACATAACTGTTAGGAAATGGTTAATAGCTTTGCGATTAAGGACCGGTAGTATTGATAGCACTGTATTTATATGCTCTGTTGGTAAACAAGATTAGGCGAAACAAACTGTGATTTCATTTATTGTTACATAAAATCATAAGATTTTTTAAAATTTCTCATTAAATGCAACAATTATTTGCTATCTATTGGCACTGATAGCAGACTTTTGCAATTGATTGCCAATTACTAAGAAAAAGCAATTATATAATAATAGATACATGAAATCAACGGTTATTTTACATTACTCCTAACCCCTCCACCCTTTCCTGTCTTCACTAATAAGTGCTTCAATAGAATAAAGAACTAATGAATGATTTTTATCAAATAATTGAAACAAAATTAATGCAAAAATTGTAATAAATTGTCTAATTTTCATAAATATTGAAATTGATATCTCAATCGATTCAAACGATACACCGTTCCTACCGTTCCTTAAATTTATTATTTTTTATATAAAAATTTGTGAATAATTTATTTGAGGGCAAAGTAATTATGAAATAATTTGTTTGCATTAATAACTTTGAAATGTTTTTAGTTTTTCCACATTTGAAAGGGTTTTCAGAAATTGTTATCAAATTTTCGTATTTTTGTTAAATATTTTATGAAATTTAGATAATAGTTATGGTTTTGGCGATATTTTATTACAATTTAAAGTCAATTTCAGGCAATCATCCTTATTTAGCATAGATCCAGGGTTATTAAAACATTAAGTTAATTTCAAAAATTAAAATAAGATATTAATGAATATTAAAATTTTTGTTCATCTCTTGCTATCAAAACAAAATGTGTTTTACTGTTGAAAGGGTTATGTTGTTTCAAATCAAACTCAGATGTTATACAAACCTCCGATAATAGTTAAGTGTTTTTGACATTACCGGGACAGACATCACAGGGGACAGGCATTACACCCTTACAATTAAAGGCTAAAGTAATTAAGATTTAACATTAATATCTGTTTTTATCCATAATTTTAAGTAATTTTGGGTAAAATTAGTTTATTATTCGTTAAGTTGTGATTAAATTGTATTTATTTTTTTGAAAATACATTTGGATTTTCTTAAGCACTGATTATCTAAACGTCTTTTCCCATCATTTTTATTAATCAAAAAACTAAAAACACATTATCTATGAGTTTAATCACTATTTTTGATATATTGAGTGAAAAATTTGCAAAAAGTATGAAAAAGGTATTAAAATTTTTATGTTAAGTGCTTTGAATATTTATTTTCAGTTTGAAGTTTACTGGTATAGATTGAAAGATAGACTCCAATTTAAAGGGTAATTTGGTGAACATCAGAGTCATTTTAGCTCTGATTTCATCTATGTTTTAGTTATTTAAATAAATATTTTGGATTCAATTGACTTCAAGAATATTCTGAGCGATTTCATCAGTGATATACAGGTTTTGGGATTGAATGAACATTTGATTAATTTGGTACCCCTTAGGGGCTAATTCTCATAAACAGAATTTAAGGAAATTAATAATCTAGTGTTCAAAAGCCCCCCTCTTTTGCCCCTTAAGAGTCGCAAAACATAAGTTTAATGAATAATTGATTTCAAAAGCGAAGAAAATATTTCAAAAATTATGATATCTTTTAATCTTTTAATTATTATTTTGTATTAATTATTATTTGTTTCAAATTATTAGTTAAGAAATAATGTAAAACCTATTAACAGATCAGATAATCGTTAAAACAGTTTACAAGAAATTTTCAGATAATGTTTTGAAATTTTATGATAAATTAAAAATTGATTTCAATTTTAGTTTTAGTTTTTTTTATTTATAAAACATTTTATTTATTTATCGATTGATTAAAATTAAACTTATTTTTTTGCGGCAATATTTGAATCAATAGTAAACATGAAAGCATTTGCAAAATATTAATCAATTGATTGTCTGATTAATTACTTTTAATGAAATTTGTATTAAATTGAAATTAAGTTTACATACCCTTCCGTTTGCTGATGTTTTGAACCCATTTCCTCTTATTTTTTCCTTTCTATATATTTTATACAATTTTTGCTCAATTTGTCTAAATTTGTAAAAAATTAGTGAATTTCAAAAATAAATTAATTATAAACTCAACTCAACTTTAGATGTATTGCAAACCCTTTATCTGATTTCAAAGGCTTTTGATGTTTTAATGAAGAAATTTCGCCGAATCTTAGGCTCTGTTTATTCGGATGTGAATCCAAACCCAATGAAAGGATTCTTTGAAATGAATCCAAAATTTAAATACTTTTTATTCAAACCAAAAGTCTATTGTTTGTCATTCGCTGTCATTTGGTTTCAATACAATTATAAAAATAAATGAAATCTCAATTCATTGTTATATAAATGATATTATTTTTATTGACGAATATAAAATAATTAGATTTCGGTAATTTTCCTTGATTACTGTTTCCAATTGTTAATCCAGGATAAATAATGTTTTGGGGGTTTGTTTTAGTTTTTGATCATTCATTTGAATAAACATTTTTAAAGCCATTATTTGCTAATCTATTGAAACATTTAATTATTCAAAAACGACGGTTTGTTTTACCGAAATTTGAATTCAATCGAAAATCTAAGAAAGGTCTAAACATTATCTTAAAATCATAATAAAGAGGGTAATTATTATAGATTTAATCATTGATAACAGAAATTATATGCAATAAAAACCATAAAACATTTTGAAATCGTGTGAGAAGTCATACAATGATTACAATTATTCAAAACGTCATTCAATTGCTATAAAAATTGTTAGACTTTGACATCCAGTCCATAGTATTCAATGTATTTGTGGTTTTGTTCACCAATTCATATAAGAATATTCATAACTCTATAAAAAATGAATAAAACTATTGAAAAATATTTTGCATTTTATGTTTGTTTGCCTTTGATTTGTGGGCAAAACCTGATAATTATTATTTGCACTCATTTCGCAGACATTTGTAGTTTTTCTTCAAGCGATTCATGAATTTATTAAAAGTGTTAATAAATTATTGCTTTAAATAAGAGTTTATATAATCTTTAGTTTTATTGTTTAAAAATTGTTTAATCAAAATTCAAGTACAAACCACTGTTTGTATAACTGCTCAGAGACAGTCTGAAGGTGGTAATAAAAAACAGGTGATTTCTTGAAATCTTAGGCAAATGTATAATTGTTTTAATAGTAAGCAGACATTAAGTCTCAACTAATATATCAATTTAGAAATTACTCTCAATTAAAGTAAATTAAATGATATTTCATAATATATTAAATATAATTTTGGTTTCATTTAATCATATGTTATATAAATTATAATCAGATATGAATTGCAAAACAATCAAATCATAAAAACTTTTATTTGTATTAACTGTTGAAAACATTCATTGAGTTTTCAAGAAGAAATAAAACTTCAATATCAGGGGTAAAACGCTTTCAAATATTTTGATCATTTTATTTGATATGTTTTGAAATTCAATGTTAAATACATTTTTTTAGACAATTATCTAATCATTTCAATAGGTTTTCATAAAAACTATAACAAATTTTTTCATTATTTTCATGCAATGATAACATCTATGAGAGAAAATAATAAGATTTTTTCAATTCATAAGTCATTTGTTGGCAAAATATTTCTGAAAAGTAAGTGTAAAAAAAGTTTAACACAATTATACGAAGAAAACAATCAATTGTTTTGACATAAAATTCTCGTTTTCATGATATAAGGGTTGAGTGGAAAACAAATTTGTTATCATTTCTCCAAATCTATTATTTCTTTAATTTATCAGATTTTATGCAATAGTTATTCAAAGTCTATCACATCTTAGGCTTTGATTTATATTAAAATCCGTTTATATTATAAATATTTAAATGCTTTCAAAATATTTATCAACGCCTACAGTGCGAGAGAGAGAGAGAGAGAGAGAGAGAGAG
>JAQGAT010000787.1:0-23053 GCA_034687845.1 Pantelozetes paolii
TCTGTCATTCGTTTACCACTTCTTTCACTCAATTTCCTCACCACTGATGTCAGGACTGAAGAACTGATCCGTTGTTCCCAGTCTTGTCGTGATTTGAGGCGATTCTCTATCACGTGATTATCATCTATTCAGTGGTGAATAATCTGAAGACCAATGAGAATGTGTTTGAAAATCTTCTCTTTGGTCTTCAGCTTATACACCATTGGATCCATTGGACACCAATTGGACACCAGTTTCACAATTGTCTGAAGATTTACCAAATATTTGCTCAAAAAGTAACCCATTTTTCAATTTTTAAGTTTTAATTGATTTTTGTTTCAAAACATTTAATTAATTATTAGTTTTCGTGACATTTATTACAAAAATAGTTAGAAATGAATATAAAATTAATTTTTAATAAATTTTATAATTATTATTAGATTTTATAGAAAATCATAAAAAATATAATAATTTATTAAATAAAACAAAAATTCAAGACTTGAGTCACAATTGAGTGAAAAATGCCTTTTCCTGTCATTAAATGGATTATAAATACAAAGCATTGAAAAGCCTTTTAAGGAATGTCTTTCTGTTCGTGAGATTTCTGATGAAAACAATAAGTGATTCCTTGTTTCCAAACCCTCTTTAAGATAACATCAATCACTTGTCGGCCGTCCGGACAGTGAAACCATTCCGAGAGATCTCGAGTGCAGTCGGCATCGGGTGGAGGGTTTCGGATGGGGTTATCATTAAAACAGTTTTTACAGTTAAGCTTACGGTGTGTATCACTCCTCACATCAGATTCAAAACGGAAGAGTTCTTTGAGCTCTGAAAGAGTGAAATGTCTTTCAGACTCTTCGTTATCGATAACACAAGAACTCAAAGCCTTTTTGTGGGTTTGTCTCTGAAATATCTTCTCTTCAATAGTTCCGGTGGAAAGCAATCGATATATATAGCACTGTTTGCGCTGTCCGTCCCTCCAAACCCGAGCCATTGCCTGTCCATCGTTGGCCGGATTCCAGTCCGGGTCATACATAACGAGACGATTAGCACCGATAAGGTTGAGACCACATCCGCCGGCTTTACTGCTGAGCATAAATATAAAGTCATTACTGTTTGGGTTATTGAAGTTTTCGACCACTTTTCCCCTTTTCTTAATAGTCATCGAACCGTCCAAACGGACAAAACTGTAATTTCTTAAACCACAGAGTCTTTCAAAGAGATCCAGAGTTTGGGTATAATTGGAGACCAAAACCACTTTATCTTTGGTTTGACTTTTAATGAAAGCCAAAAGAGTGTCCAAAACGCGTAGTTTTCCAGAGATTTCGGGCATCACTTGTTTGGCAGTCTTGGCCACAAAATCGGACGGAAATAAGTGTAACAGTGATTGCAAATCATTTTTCGAGTCTTTGCACATATCGTACACCAATTGAGGACTATTGCAGAGCTTCTTAAGAAATGTTATGGCAATGAGAGACGCATTTCCGCCCCCTTTGGCCGCCTTTTCCCCCTTAATCTCATTGACAGCTCTGACAACAGCTTTGGATTTAAGGAAATAATTGTATAAAGTCTTCTGAAGAGGTGTTAATTCACAGCAAACTATTTGCTCGTACTTTACGGGCAAATACTTCGACAAAATAGATGCCGTCCTTCTGATCATACATTTGTTGACAATGGACAGCAACTCATCCAATCTTTCTTTGGCCAAAGCTATCTCCTTATCACTGGCCACAGCATCCCTTCCCTTAAGAATACAGTTCTCGTACTTTCTCTTGAAGTCCTGAGCGGTTCCGAGAATGCCTTCGTTGACGAACTGAACTAAACTGAAGTATTCGAGTAAATCGTTTTGAATGGGAGTTCCCGACAGAAGGATACGTCGTTTGGCATTGATTTGGTTCAACGCATGGTATGTCTGGTTGTCTTGATTTTTGAGTCGATGTCCTTCATCGCAGATAATGAGTCCAATCTCTCCCGAATGCAAGACATTTGAGTGCAAACGAAATGTTTCGTAGGATATAATGAGGATTGGATTCACACAACGCCTGCCCTTAACTGTGTCTATGAATGAATGCAAACGATTGTCAATCTCTTGTTTAGAGCCGCCGTCGATGGCCATAGCGTTCACTCTATTGCCTAACCATTTGTTAAACTCATTGAACCAGTTCTTCACGAGACTACTCGGGGACACAATTATCACCTTATCTATAGTGGCCTTACATTCGGGACTCTGTTTGAGAAGAGTGTAGACCAGAGAAACGCATTGAAGTGTCTTTCCTAACCCCATCTCATCAGCCATTATACACCCATAGCTCCCAGGGATCTGAATGCCTGTCACACAATCCCACATGAATTTAACGCCTTCTCTCTGATGCGGACGAAGAACTGCTGTGAGAATGGGATCCATCACTACGTGAACCAACTGTTCATTTGCCTTCACTTTAAGTGATTCCTCTTTAGTCATCGGTGGCGGGGAATACAAAATCAGAGCGTTTTCATCGTTCGGGTCGTGTAGTGGACGCCTACCGACGCCCAAACGCACTCCCAGTGCCCGATAGGAACCGCCTTTAAGACAATGAATGGTAAGTGAATTGAAAGCACTTTAAGACACAAACCTTTGTAGCCATCGATTGGTATAACAAATGGTTTGCTTAATATCTTTTTAATGTACTCCTCGTGAGCTAACTTGCGGTCGACCACCGATTGTCCCAAAGTGTGACCATTGATGACATTGATGTCCGCTCTTTTCGATGGACTCAACGGCAAAACGTTTGTCTTTTTCCGCGATTTAGACCAATCTCTGGACTCATCTCTCCGTCTCTTAAGCTGTTGTGAGGGAACCAAATGTCTTAACATATCATTAATAATGACTTTAATTGTGATTCAAATGAAAACAATTCAACAAAAACTGTATTTATTTTCAATTTAGTGCCAAAACATTGAAAACGTATTGAACTTAATGTCCAACAGATGTCAACAGATGTCACACAAAGTCACACAAAGTCACACAAAGTCACACAAAGTCTCACTTTATTTCAAAACTTAATTCACTTTTCATTGATTTAAGTAATGATTGCGTGAATTGTAATCAAATTTTAATTGTTATTAAATTTCAATCATTTCTTTATAACCAGAGCTTTGAGACTCATTTATGGCAATGAATCTGTCGGTCATAAGCACTGCCAGACTTCGGGTGCCGTCGGTATGTATTGAACGTCTCTTTTACCAACTTTTATGAAAAGTAAATATTTATTAAACGTTAAATAAGTTTTAGATTTAAGTGATTAAATAAATATTTATTTTAATGACATAACCCTTAAAAGGGTCTAAAATTAGTGACCAAAGAGTTAAATATAATTCAATTATAGATTTTCCTTCAATTAAAATATTATTTAATATTTTTTTAACAATTTTTAGAGTTTTTATAAAATTGTTTAAAAAATGAATGAATTTATAAATAATTTTAACTTTGAATACAAAATAAATACAAAAAATACTAATTAATTAAAAATTTGTTCAAAACTTTTGTAAACTTTTGTAAACTATTGCAAAACTCTTAATAACTTCCCACCGATTCGTATCCGTATTCCTCTGTAGTCGACAATTCTTCAGTAGATGATGGGATGGGTGTAGTAGTAGTGGTCGGAGCACTGGTAGTTGTTGTATATTTTTGTTGGTATGAAGTGACCGGTACTAA
Source organism: Pantelozetes paolii (assembly GCA_034687845.1). Classification (NCBI taxonomy): domain Eukaryota; kingdom Metazoa; phylum Arthropoda; class Arachnida; order Sarcoptiformes; family Oribellidae; genus Pantelozetes; species Pantelozetes paolii. The sequence goes on from JAQGAT010000787.1 coordinate 3,674, forward strand.
CAGTATTATCAATGGCTGATAACTCTGTCCATTAGTATAACTCAATATATTATTTAAATTTCCATAAGAGTTAGTATACGAGGGAAGGGTTGTTGTAGTGATCGGCGCTTTTGTGGTGGCCTTCGTTGTCGGTTTAGTTGTGGGCTTAGGTGTGGTCTTGGGTTTAGATGTAGTCTTATAGTACGGCAACGGCTGATATTTCATACGGCTTGGCCTGTATTGTCGCATAACATCAAACTCTTTGGACAGACAGTCAACTGAAACGATAAAAATGTATAACAAAAACAAAATTAAACAAAATTTCTTGAAAATCATATTTAATATCGATTTTTGAAAGTATTATAAAAATCCAAACTTTTTATGTAATCCTTAAATAATATACAAATGTTTTGCTTTTATATAACATTTTTGTTAATAAATAAAAGTTTAGATGACTTTTGATTTTGGGTTTATTATAAATGTGTGTCAAATGTGATCACAAATTGTTTTATTTAAACCCAAATATGAACTCAATTTGAAATTTATGTCTATTTTTAATATAAAGAAAATTAATTTGTCATCAATTGGTCATAAAATTTGAATTCAGTTTATAATCGGAGATCAATAGAGTGTCCAAAAACTCTACATCACTGACCACTGACCACACTGTGGGGTCACCACAGTATCCCTTCATTTAAGATACACTTCTCTTATCCTCTCTCAGCAGTTCTCTAAGTCCTAGCGGTTCCTTAAATACCAGACCTTTACCGCCGATATTGAATCCAATTGACGGCTAAATGAAAGACAATTTGAGTGAAACTTAATATCTGTTATAAAATCTAAAAATAAAACAAAATTTAAATTTTTGTCAAATATTTGATGAATTTTATTACAATTTCTTTGAAAATGGTTTCAAATGTCAAACGATTTATAAAATTATTGAAAATTAAAATCAATTGAAAAAAACATTATTTTGTTTTGAAATGTATTAAAAAGTAATTAATTTATAAAAAAAAAGATTAAATGTTTGAAATAATTATTAAATAATTCAGTTTTGGCTCAAATTCCTGATCCACTGAAACACGGGAAGTGGGGAACGGGTGTAGTCTTCGGGTCGAGGGATGGACTGGTATGAGACGATAATCGCTTCAAATGTCTTCATTATCTCTTTGACGTCAGGTTTGGTGTGAATAAAAGCACAACGACTGCCGAAATCGCAATACCCGTCCTCATGGAAGGGTCGGCACAGTTGGGTCTTATGCTTCTTATGCTTATAAGTGGCCAATCGTTTCTCGGACTCGTTGTGGGCGTAAAAGCATTTGTTCCCGAACTTACAAAAACCCAATTCAGTGTTGTTTTTACACATTTCTGTCTTATAGCGGATCGGATCAAACATAGGACTGTTGGGCAGCGGATGACTGGCCGACACCCACTGCCCCTTAGTTTGCGGTGATTTTTGACCACTTTCTTCCGACGATTGGCTGCCAATCGATACACTTCTTCTGATGGACGGCATTGACTGCAGAAATGGTTTGGGACTCAAAGACAAACAGTTTGTCGTCAAAGAAGTCATACTTTAATAGCAGTGAAAGTGATGTCAAAAGTCGTCAAACAGTCTGATATGAAGGCGTCGTTCACAAGGTATGGGTTATTGTTTGAAAATAATAGCACTTAATCCTAATCTAATCAAAGGCTGAGTGGAGTCAAGGGTTCAAACTTTTAGACTAAGCTTTTATTCATTGCTTTTGTGTTTGACTTTGAAAACAAATTCAATCAATGTTTCAATACTTCAATACTTTTGTACAAAATATGTGAAAAACTTTTCAACTTTTAATCACTTTTTACACTAAATATTACACAAAACAAATAAATGAGTAAAACGTGAATAACAGTGAATAACAGTGTGTAGTGTATAGTGTATAGTGAGGGTCAGTTAGGAAATGAAATGACATTTGAATTGATTTTCAACAAAATTTGTGAATTTATTGAATGAATTGAAAGACAATTGAAAGACAAATGTTGTCATGAATTGAGACAAACATTAAATTAACTTAAAATACATTTAAAATTAAAATCTTATAAAACATTGAAATAATTGACAAAACATTTGATTGAATGAAAGATTTTATGAAAAGACCTTCACTTCAGTCACAGATGTCTGTGAATTGTCATTAGATTTAGGACTTGAAGTGTCCGACAGATCCTGTTGTGAGGAAAGGGTTGAAGTCCTGTTGCGATGTCTTCGGCTGGAGATCATAGATAGGGTTGAAATAAAACCAACAAAAGTGACTAAAATGCCGACAAATATGACCCCATAGGCCACCGACAGCACAGAAGTGCCGACGGGTTTGGGTAACAAGTATTTCATGATTAGACCCATTCCTATCCAAAATATTCCGGTGAAAGTAGAGAAGAGTCCGCAATAGAAGAGCTTTTGTCTGTTCTCGTCGTTGTGTCCAATGTCTGCAGAAATTGACAACAATTTACTGAAACTCGAAATCATTTTAATCTTAAGAAGAGTTTAAGACTTTGTTTGACTGAAAATATAATCAAATGATTGAGTGTTTGATTGTTTCACATCTCATCGGTTGAGACAAAACCAAATGTAAGGCTAATGTACTTCATATCGATTTCTTTGATAGTTTGTTGTCCTCTTGTTGTCCATCAAAACCAAAACAGTTATGCTTTTCCTCATTCAATACCCAATGCTTTGAAACCTTAGTTACAAAACAAAAATACAATATATTATAGGAATTTCAATACTATTGCGAAAATCAATGCATTTTTGTCACAAACATAAGAAAATTGCAATCAATTTGTCTAATCATTGAAATATTGAAATTAAGTCAATCGTTGAGATCAACCACCTGTGCAGCTACTCATCCCCTTATTATTAAACTAAAGTATTTTGACTTCAATTTTGTTTTGTTAAAACCCCTGAAGAGTAATGTTTTGATACCAAATCTCAAAGCAAACCCTTTTCTGTGTTTTTATGAAATGACTTCAAAACGGTTTAAAATATAAATATTTTATTAAATGACAAATAAATTGAAAAACATTTCAATCGATATCTAAATTGAAGTCAATTTCAAAGTTCTTTGCTTTCAATACATTATATCTTTGGATGAATTGATCGCATTCTTCAGGAGTTAAATGTTTGACTGCTTTGTAGTAAATGTTCGGCACTTTATGTGCATTATTGTGGACTTCAAACACAACGTAATCCAACCAAAGGGTTGAGTCATTTGCACCGAAATTGTTGACAATCTCTTCGTGTATATTACGAATCAAATCATTGTTTTGAATGCTATTTTTGCGCTCAATTTCAAGCATTTTCTGATGAAATGAGAGGACATTTGGCAAACATTTCTTATATGAGTGATAATAATGTCTCGTCTTTTCCAACCCATAGGCAGAGAACAGCGCTTCCAATATCTTAGGCTTCAATACTTCACTTATTCTTCTGGCGTTCTTCTCAGCGCTTAGTTTTGATAACTTTTTGATTATATTCAACACTTCTATCGGTTGTAATGCCTTTGCAGACCATTTCATATACTGTTCCCATATATCAACCAATTTGTCGATCCATTCATCACTTGTTGTCTCAAACTTATGCAAAATCTTTTCAAAAAAGTTCTTCATTTCACTCTTGGAGTCAATCATTTTGAGAAGGAATGGGATACAGAAGTGCCAGATCTCCAGACTGTCTGTCCATCGGTCGCAACCGTTGAGTAAGATTTGTTTGATTTTCATTTTGTTGTCGTATTTGTCTGAACACGAAAAGTATAGTTTAATCCACTCTTTGAAGAGATCGATGGACAGACAGTTTTGAGTCCACGCCCTCTCAATCAGATCCAAAACTTTTGCCAATTTGTCTCTGATTTTGGACTTTGTGTGACATTTCTCCAATTGATTCAAACGATAGTTAATATAAAAACTCCAAATCTTTTCGTTATTAAACTCTAAAAGCTTTTCTTCGTATAAACCAATGGCTTGTCTTTCAAACTCCCGTTCCTTTAATTTCTTCTCTTGTTTAACTAAATTAGTATTGATTTTAAGCCAACCCTTCCCGTCCTCTATACACCGCTTTGCCATTAAATCCCATAACTCTTCGCATGACTTAAATCTAGACTTCAAGTCATCGTAAATCAAATCTTTATGTCTTTGAGTGAGTTTTGGGTCAAACTCTGAACAAATGGACAGAAAGTCTGCCGCAAACGGCAAGTCATCGAAGGCTAGGATTGCGTTCTCGTATACAATGCACGGAATCTTACCACTCATTACCTCTTCTTTATATTCTTCGGGTTTCGTCTCATTTCCATCAGTTTTGGAAATACTTTCAAGAATTTGACGCCTTTTCCTGATTTTGATGCAAAACATGAGTTCAAGTTTGAAGTATTGGTGCCATAAAAGTCTTGAGTCGGGATTGAATCTAATGGCTCTTTGAAGCAAACTTCGGGCCGTTTCGGGACAGTTGTTGTCCTCAAACTCAAACTTCGCGGCTCTGACCCAAAGCCAGTCCTTGTTGTTGAGCACCGAAAGCATTCTTGAGTACAAAGCACTCACTTTTGCTTTGCGTTTATGTTTAGCACAGAAGTCGATGAATGAGAGCCACAACTGGACATCAAATTGGGTTTTAAAGACAATCCGTTTATACAACGACTCGATGTGACCACAGATTGAGTGCTCTATTTGTGCTGTTTTGCTGTGAAAACCCATTTTGTCTCTTCTGATGGCAATTAACTTCAGGAAACTCTTCTCGTATTCAATGTATTTGAGGTAATCTTCTTTGACTCTCGTATTCCTCTGCAGTCTATACTCAAACACTTTCCGCTTCTTCACCACAGCTTTGATCTCATCGTTGGTCAAAAGGCCATACCTTTCCAATTGTTCCAACTCTGAGATTGTCTTCTCTATACGATATGCGACCACTTCTGCCATCGTTTTCAATCAATTAAGTGTTAAATCAATGTTTAATTTAATTGTTATTTAATTTGTGTTTCAATTTGAGACACATTTTTAGCACATGTTTTGGTATTTCAATGAATGTCTGAATGTTTTGTTCATAAATAACGTAAACATTGAATAAGTTTTGCAAAAGTTTTCATTAAAAGTCATTAAAAGTCATAAAATTATTGATTAATTATTAATAATTAATATTTCATTTAGTTTTTCATTAATTAATGACAAAATTGTTTAAAATATTTTATTAGTCATAAAGTGAGCGAAAAATATGTTAAATAAGGTTTGCTTTCAAAACAGTGTTTGCCTTTTGTCTGAATCAACAAAATGTGAGTCTTTTTGGGATTACTTATAAAAACTTAAATTTGATTTAAGTTTTAATTTTTATTTAATTTTCATTTTTATAAAACTTGTTATGAATTCAGATCTTATTTGAATAAAAATTTAGTTTAAAGACAGAAACGAGTCCTGAATTTGTAATTGATTATCGCCTCTGCAATGGTGTTGCCAGGGGTTAAACAGGGTGATTGTGAAATACAGTATTAAGTTATTGAGACCCTATTTGTTAGGCAGTCCTTTGACTCAAAGGTTTTGAGGATTAGATAATTGGAAAAACTTTTTATTTTCAAAAACATACCCTAAAAGTGTTTTTATACCCCTTAAAGTGATATAAGCATTGGTTACTTAAGTTTATTTTGTGAATTACAAACATTTAATCATTAATTGAATCAAATTTAATGTAAAAAAGCATTAATTCATTGAATTTTTTCCTTAATTTGTGCTTAAATTGAGGACAAACTCATATAAAACTCTTTATTTTTATTGCAATCAAATCATTAGATTCACTAAAAAACATGAAAATTGTATTCAAATCTTAAGCTTTTAATCGAGTTTTGAGTTCAGAAGAAATTATTTTTAATTTTCCGTTCATTCAGTCATTAAAATGAATTATAATTAATGTCTGAATGACTTCTTTATTACAAATAATATAAGAAAAAACTTTTATTTTTTTAAAATAAAAATTGATTTATATTTCAATTAATTTTTATATTATTAGAAAATTGTCTCCAATTTTATAGGACTTGAAATGAAAATGTATTTTATCATTGAATAAAAGTTTGGAAATTAGGTTACGATTGATGTTTGTATTAGTCGTCTATCGATTCACTTATTATAAGATCAATAAAATGTGCTTTCATTTCAAATTCATGTTAAATGTCTTCTTTCGTTAATATTATTTGAAAATACAATAAGAAATCAATGAATTGATAGATATTTTGCTTTATTTTACAATAAATTGTTTAAATATTCACTCATTTATTAAAAATCTATAAATTGTTTAAATAGTCTTAAGTTTTGGTGAATTTGAGTGCAGTTTATAGGAAAATAGGAAATAAAAAGTTTATTTGAAATGAGATTTTGTTTGAATTGTGTATTCATTTAGATATTGACGACAACTAAACCTTGACCTCAATTAAGGCTTTAATAGTTGTTTCAAATTCACATCAAAAGTAATATTTAATTAAATTTTGTATTTTTAATGATAAAAGTGTTTTCAAAGTGAAGTTATTATTGCTTTTTGTTAAGAGATTTGTAATAATTAGTAAAACAATAATTCATTAATCGCTTGATATATGAATTAAATGCGAGATTAAAAGCAAAAACAAATCCCAATTAATCTGTAAATATATTATAAGATTGTAATTAAGTTGACATAAAAACTAATTAATTAAATATTCAGTCATTGATTGCATGAGTTATTACACAATGAAATAAACTTTAAGTGAAAAACATATGCAAAACAGAGTTTACTTTGAGTTAAGCGTTGAATGACTTTAATGTTATCGCTATTTATAACTACAAAAACAAATCAATAATTTGTTAATCATTTGACTCTTGGTTTGAATATTGCGCTTAAATTATGTGCTTATGGTTTGCGACAAAAGAGTTCATCACTTGTAAGCAATTGTTGTTTTAATAATACAATACAAATATAACGTTACGATTGAGACCACAATTGAGTCCACAAAACACGAATGCATTGTATTTTCAGTTAAATATTGTTTTGAAAACATTTTCGTTGTTTTTGAATGTTTTATAACTCTTTGTCAACACAGCTGTGAAGCACTGATACCCTCTCATAGTAAATGGGTTTTCATTTTTAACGTTTCCTTTCATTTCATTTTTAATTGTTTTCAAATTCATTGAAATAATTGTTTTTTTTAAACAAAATATTTTTCAAACCTTTAAATCATTTATCAATTATTTATTCAAAGCTTTTAAACTGAAAATAATTTTGAAACTATTAATGAGATATTAAATTGAAATGAAAATCAATATTTGGGTTCAAAATAAAATGCAAATCACTTTATGTGCAAAAACAGACGTAATATCTGTTTGGAAGTGAATTTGTGGCATATTTTCTCTTTTCTGTTCACATATTCTGTGTTTTCTATATAGAGCTCTCATATTTAGGTAAGGATTCAAATTAAACCAATTATTCTTTGGGGATATTTCTGAGAAACTTTCTTAAGAGAAAAATGAAGAATGGTTATTTTATTATTCTTATTAACAAATAATTATGGATTTAAATAAATATTATTAATTGAAAAGTGATTTAATTTTTCTCTCCTATAATATATAATATTGAATATCAGATAAAGTATTGAAATTGAGTCCAAAATTGTTTATCATCATAAACAGTAAATATTCAAGTACGTTACAAATGACAATTAAAAATATATGCTATCATTATATTTATACTTCTATTTATACTTTTATTTTTCAAATTAAATGAAATGTTTTTTATTTTTGCGGAATAATTATAACTTATTTTCAATGGCTTTCAATTTAAATCTCTTATTTCTGGATTAAATCAATGAATAATTTGAGCTTTCATTTATAGAAAGCAATAATATTTCACTGCCTTTGAGTGAAAAATTGATTAAACTTTATTAAAATCGTAAAAATATTGACAAAAGTTTGGATAAAGTGATGTAATATTTGTAATATTTGTAATATTTGTGAATACTTTGCGTAAATATACAACACTTTCATCCCTTGAGTGCATAACCACTGATATATGCGCTCAATATATACAACATATCGTGTATTGTATTCAAAGATAAAGATTTATTGAATGTAAACTCAAAACTGTTTTTATTTTACGTTTAATTCATTTATTTATTAATAATTAAAATCCAAATAAATATTTAATTAATAATTAATTAATTGTTTTTTGAATTAAATATTAATTTATTAATGAATTGAGTGATGGAGTCATCAATAAGTATAACCACCTCTTCGTCGTCCTCTTCGTCACCAGCGATAGGATTGGGATCTAATGCTCACAAAGAGATGATATCAATGGCCGAAGAGCTGAGGAATGGAGATGTGGTTCAGGCCATCAATCTGTTGACCAATACTATCGATAATAAACTCTTTTTATACAAAACTAATAACAATAACATTAATAACTTTAACGCCAATCACAAGACATCGGATCCGTTGACAATGAGTGCTAAAGAGTTGTCCAAATTGTATGCAATTCGTGGCGAATATTATCTTAAGTTAGGTTTACATCAATTGGCTTTCGATGACTCACTTAATGGCATACAATTAGACAATTATAACCACAACTGCTATTATCTCAAAGGTTTTCAATGATATATAAATCAAATCATTATTTGGTCTTAATTTCAAACCAATTTGAAATCAATTTGAAATCAATTTGAAACCAATTTATTGTTTTTTTGTTTACTTTTTATGTATTTTTATATAATTTGATAATTAATTCATTTGTTTATCAATTGTTTGACAAAATTGAAGTCAAAGTCAGTGAACGACAGACTGTTTTGGCAAAGCATTCAAACATTCATTCAGTGATTCAGTAATTGATTAAAACATCAAACGATTGGATGTTTTTGTTTATTTGTTCAGCAATTTGTTTATAATCTGTTTATAACTCACTTTTGCGCCGATTATTAACATATTTATTGACTTTAAAGTCTCAAACGTTTGCCTAAAATCTGAGTCTAATTTAAGTCTGTTTTTAACACAAGATATGTTTTAATTGTATTTATTTTTAACTAAATTTTAGTCAAAAGTCATTTCATTTTAATATTTATTTTCAATTCTCTTGTCATTGGTTTTGATTTTTTTTGTGACTTTACCTAAGATTTGGTAAATATTTTTGTTTTGGTTTTCTCTATAAGTATTGGTTTTGAGTTAAGATTTAGCACTGATTTTGAACTTGAATTTTGACATCAACTCTAATACCTTTCCATATCCTTATAGGCCGGGCATTACTTGGACTGAATAACAAAGAAAGTGCTGAGAAATCGTTTGAAATGGCAGTGAGTTTACGGGAAAACAATAGAGAACTGAACGACGAAACCGTCAAAAGTAGATACGAAGCGCTAAAAAACGCCGGTTTTGATGACGAGACCGCTAATAGGTTTGCCCCCAAAAGCCGTTCCGTTGACGAAGCAATTGATCATATTTTGAGTACAAGTCTAACGTCTGACCAGTTGTCTAATCTGAGAGCTTCTTATACACAAATCCAAATGAATAGCAATCAAAACAATCAAACAATTGATTCACAGTTTTCATCGGTTTCGGGAGGTTTTGGAAATAAAAATATAAATAACATTAACGGCCAGAATGTGAACAGAGGTCTGGGAGCTAACGGCGCGAACTCTGAATCGTTAGGTCTTAAACTTATCAGTGATATCGACAACTGTTTGGGAAGTATTCTCGACTCAGACGAAGAGAAGTCTAAGCTTTTAGAAGAAAAAAACCATAAAATGGATAAAATTGATGAAAACATTACAATTAGTGCCACAATTGCTAACAATTTTTCAAACGATAACAACAGTAATACAAACAATAATTTCTGTGATATCGGAGACAAATCAATACGTTTTTCACGAAGTCTTTCGCCACAAATACCGCAAAATATTTTTGGGATCTCTTCTGATCTTCAACTCAAACATAAAGCCAATAATTTTTCTATTGATCTCAATAGGGATTCATTGGGTTCTCAGATAATACCCAAATCTGTTACCAATTTTGGCACTTCTGGTGCCGAACCGCCGAGAAAAACGTTTGCGGACATAGCGTCGGCGAACACTAAAAAACCGGTTCAACCGATAAAAATGTCCGAACTTTTGAATACTAACGCAAAAAATAATCAAAAAATGGATTTTCAAAAGGTTTTCAATACCGGGACTAAAGTCTCGTCTTTAGAGTCTTTCGGAGCACCGAATGCTTTTACCGATGGTTTGGAACAAATCGAAAAAATTGGTCAAATAGTTGTGTCGAGTCCTGAGCCCACCCGACCCACCAATTTGATGGCATATAAGGGCCTCTGGGTCTGCAATATATCGCCCGACGCTTCGTATATTACATTAAAAAAGGTTTTCCGAAAATATGGAAATTTTACGGGAATTCAAACGTTTGAGAGAAAAGCCACAAACGGGTCAAACATTGTTTTCGTTCACTACGACAACAGTCAGGCGCCGACCGAAGCCATCGCCGATCTCTTCAACATTTTTAGAAAAGATATTTGTTTTGATGAAAACACACCCTTAAAGCTGAGATATACCCCGAGTATGGAACAGACGAAGAACGGAGACCTGCCTTCAATGGAAAAGGCGAAGAGAGTCGTCGAAAAAAGCGGCGAATGTTTTAATTGGCGTTTAAGCACCGGTTGCCACAAAGGGGAACGTTGTCTCTACAAACATATTGCTATCAATAAGAGTGTGGACTCTCAGCCCTGGGTTTGTATCCATTTATTACACTATTGGTTCAATTATTTATTTATAATAATAACCCTTTAATTACCCCTTATTTACCCCTTAATAGGTTAAAGCACTGAAAAAGAAGGCAAACGAAGCTTAAGACTCAAAGTTTGGTTCACTTATTATATAATATGAAAAAAATATGTTTTTTGGCGTTGACTTCAAATTTCTTCAAATTTTTCTGGTTTTTAGTAATGAAATCGATATCCCTTTCCTCCCTTTCCTCCCGACAAACAAACAAACTGTTTATTAGTTGAATATATTTAGTGTTTCTTTAAATTTAATTTAATTTCAATTATAATATGAATTTAAAAATGAATTATATATTGAATTGAATATAAAAACAACTTCTTTGAGACAAAAAGCTTTTGATAAACATTTGATAACAATTATTAAGTGATTATTACTTTAATTAAAATTAATATTTAATGTAATAATAATAATATTGAATAATATTGTCGTCTCTTTGTATTCAAGAAATTTTTCAATACTTTTCACTGTTTTTATCACTAAATGGATAACAAATATAAGAAAAACATTAAAATTTAAGTCTTATTTGCATTTTATTTCTCTTTCATTACGACATTGGGTTTAAATGTGTTTTACTTTTCAAGTGTTTATTGTTTTTGTCTTCAAAAACCATTAAATTGTGACAAAAAGGTGTTAATTGATACTTAATTTCCAATCTTTATATCGACCGATATATTGCTATCTTTTGCACAGTTAGGTCGCACTGGCATTGACTTTGGTTTAGATTCAATTAGACATACAGTAAAACAATATTTTTTAAATTTTCTGATTATTTTTGTTACATTTGAAGGGGTGTTGTGTTCACACAAATTGCTCTTAAATTTAGATTCATTTTCACTGAAAATATCAATAATATTAGTGATTATCGTATGGTTTGAGGACTTAATGTTTGGTCTGTTCTTTACAATTGAGTTTTCATTTTCAATCAAAACCATTGAAAATGTTATTCAAAATTAAATGTTTTGTTAATGAATTCAAGAATTTTCTAAAAACACAAAAATATATTTTCTAATGAGATATGAGTTTGCATTTTGTATATGAAGTAAATGACGGAATCCTATGTCCTTTTATAGCGCCGGTTGTGATGCCATCAAAATCATGACTTTTTGTTTTTATTATTAAAAACAATAGATATTTTCACTCAAATGTATTTAATATTACTTCTCAACCATTCGTCGACTTTTATAAAACTTTACGTAAATTCAAAGACAAATGTATTAAATGTTTGATTAATAGTGAATACAAAACATGTTATCAAATGCCATATTATTTTTCACTTTATTTCATATAAAGACTTTAAATTTTATTTTTCAAATCAACAAATAGAGTGAAGTATTTGAGTGTTTGATCATTAATCCAGGCCTTTGAGGAAGGGGTGAAGATGCCGACGACAATGATGTGGAGCGTAAGTCAATCAAAGTTATCTTAACTTTATCTCTCATTCAATGAAAATGTTTATGAATTTCAGTTTTATTTTTATTAAACTTTTTGAAAGATTTCCAAAATTTTGTTTTCATTGAGAAATTGTTTTATTGATTATTAAATGGATTTTTATTATTTAACCCTAAAATTAGGTTCAAATAAAAGATATCAAAAAAATATTTATTTTATTGATTGCATATATTTTGTATCTGATTTTGGGGGCCGTTGTCTTCAGGCTTCTTGAAGCCCCGTATGAAGAGAAGATGCGCTCAGATATCACTAAAATTATTAATGGATTTGACGGTAAGTCACTCATAATGTTATGTCTGTGTATATAAACTGATTATTATTTGAATCAAACATTTATTTATTGAAAATTAAATAATTATTAGACATTGAGTTTAAATGACTTATAATTTTGAGAACTTCAAGATCACTCAAAAGAGAACTTTAAGTTCATTCAAATATTAGCTAAAATTTATGGCATTTATAAGAATCAATGAATTTATAAACATTTGATTCACTGATGATTTGACAGAAATTATAAGTTACAATAACTTTTGTAATTTTGTTATAAATTCAGAATTTCATTGAATTTCTATGGCTTTGCAATCAAATGTATAATTAATGGATATCTATAACAAAAGTATATTATTAGACAAATAGCAGTGTCTTTACACGTGTTTCAAATAATTTATTTCATTTTATTGCCAAAAAGACTTTAATTCTGTTAATATTTGGAAACTTTAAAGTAATCTTTATTTCAATCAATGAAAGGTTTAAAACATTGAAATTGTAGTATAAATCTGAACCAAAAATTCAAGTTTTCCTAAACTGAAACCAAAATATAGATATTAATGAATAATTAAATATTGTTTTGTAGTAAAAATAGTTTCAAATATTCCAGAATATTCTGGAATTTTAATAAATTCTTATGATTTCATTGATTTCCTGCATATAATTGAAATAATTGTTTTGTTATTCCTATTAAACACTCTTTTATATTGCAATTCTGTCATTGGTTTTGCAGTTATTGACAATAATTTGAATAAAATAATGAAAATAACAAAAGCATTCACTTATTGTCGATATAAATACGTATTCACTAAAAGTCTAATAAAATATTTGAATGATTAGTAAAACTTTTATTTCATTTGATTTTTGATTATTGTTTATAAAATTGAAAAAATAATGAATAATTGAATCGTTTATTGAATTTCAGAAAGTCTTATGAATATGAATATCAATACAACTCTAAAGGAATTCAAAGATATTGTTCACAAGTATTTGATGGCAAGGGATATGAATCTTGTGGATCAGTTCGGGGTCATTACAAATCAGAATTGGAACTTCTACAATTCATTCTTCTTCTCGACAACAGTGATCACAACCATAGGTTACGGCCATTTCCTTCCGTCAACCACTTCGGGCAAAATATTTTGTTTGTTTTACGCACTCTTCGGAATCCCAATGACTGGTATACTGTTGGGTGCGATCGGCTCTGTATTCACACATTGTTTTATGACTCGTATCAAACAAATTAAACACAAATATCACAACCATTTGAATGCAAAGACTGTTTGCAGATATCTGGAAACAGCGGCCCTTTTCTTCATTCCCTGGTTTATAGTCTTCCTTATAATCCCTTCCATTATATTTGTATTCATAGAGAACTGGTCTTTTCTCGAGTCCTTCTATTACTCATTCATTACGTTAACAACCATTGGTTTTGGTGATTACGTGGCCGGTATGGCAGTCAGCACTCCATTGTTGTATCAAATGAATCATTAATTGTTTATATTTGTGGACATTTAGGCAATTATGACGGCCAGACATGGATTGTGATCTACAAACTAATGGTTGTTTTATGGATTATATTTGGTTTGTCCTACTTATCAATGGTATTAAACTATATCGGAAGGGGTTATAAAAAAGTAGAGCACTCGGAGGTTATGCATTCCATGCACTCATCCCTCGTTCATATTTCTGAGCCCTTTCTTCACCGAACAAAACCAAAATTTTGTGTTGAATTCACAGCAGAAGACAAAACTAGGATGAAAAGTAAAAGTAATCTTGGTTCTGATAAATCACTTTCCTCATCGGACAGTGAGTTATATAAAAGTTGCAAAAAGCATCACAATTGTCGACACCATTCAAACACAAGTGTTTTACCTTATATTACATGAGTTTTTGAATTAAGTTTTGTATAAATTATAAAATAATTAGAAATACAATACAGTATTCCTTGTGTTTCACATCAGATAAGAGACTTCTATTAGTTTTCTCTCTATTAAGAGATAAATTCAAACATTTCTTAATTCAATTCAATACTTAAGACGAAAATGTAAAATATTAACTGAATTAAGAGTTTGTTTACAAAAAGTGGTTAAATTTATTTCATTTATAATTTATTCAATTAATTTGAGTTTCAGTCCATATGTAATAAAATTTAATACTTTTTTTTATTAACAAAATATTTGTTCAATTATTAATTAATTGTGTTTTTATTAGTATATATAATATTTAAAATTGATTTATAAATTGACATTTCATCTAATTTTATACTCAATATTATATCAGTATAACTAAGTTTTCACTAACTTTTCTATTACTTTAGTTTTAATCAGTTTTAATGAGTTTTCAACAAAATTGATAAACAACTCAATTATAAAACAATTAAAAACTAATTATACAGTAATTTGATGTCATTTTTATAACTTTTCGCTAATATTTTGATGAAAACTCATATAATATTTATACAATTATGTGAAACGTTATAAAACTTTTAAATTTGCAAAATGTTTTACCAATCCTTCAATTCATTACTAATTTTAATATTATTTTCAAAAAAATATCTAATTTTTGCAAACAATTCAGAAGATTCTGAACATTTTGTGGATGAAAATAGTCTATCAATTGGTAAACAGTGTTTGAATGAAATTCAATACAATTCAAACCAAACCTCAATTTGTTTTAATACAACTCATTGTGAATGTGAACCCAATTTTATTAGTATTCAAATCAATAGCACTTGTGGTCATCACAAGTGCCACCCAAAGGGTATTTAACTGTTTCTTTCATTCATTTAATTGTTTAATCAAATGAAATGATTATTCTCTCAAACAGTCGGTTATAACGAGAGTTGTATTGACGACAAACAATGTCAGTCACTGGACATCAATGCCTATTGTAATGATTTTGATGGTATTAGAAGAAGGTGTCAGTGCTCTAAGTATTACCAATTCAATGGAGTCAAGTGCTATATGGGATGGAATGATTGGCTTCGTTACAACTGCCCGACCTATTGGGACGACATAATCGTTATAATGACTGCAATTTCTATTGTAATTCTCTTCCTATTAATTGTTATCATTTGGTTTAACTTGAAATCAAAGTAAGGATAAAATAATTATTATTTTTATTGATATAAAACTAAAATAAATTTTTCTATTGAAGAGCAATGAATAGCATAAAGACGTCCAACCAATTTGCATACCCGTCCAGTTTGACCCCTAAAGTGATTGTTTCAACTTATTTCTCGTTTAATACTGATTCTGAAGACGAAATACAATTCAAATCAAATGAATTCATCAAAAAATATTAAAATAATTATTTGAATGAATAATAAAATCTTAATTCATTGAAGATCTCCAAAAAATAGTCTACAATTGCTTTCAACCAATAAATAGGTATCAAATGGATTTTGAATTTATTCTGATACAACTGATCAACTCATCTATAAATACTTATCATTACCTGTATGTCTCAATTGTTGAGATAATCCGGGTAATACAACCTAAAAATAAAGTCTTGTGAGTATCTGATGCATAAAGTGCTCAATAGATGGGAGGTTTGATTCCGTATTCAATAACTGAAACCAAGATTCTGTTGATTTGAAAGAATCCAAACGAAAGTGTATTTCAATTATTCACACAATTATAGGATTTAATGTCAATTAATTTTTATTTAATATATTTAGCATTGAATTGAGATTTTAAACCGACTTTTCTGTGAACTTTTGAAATAAAACAAACTTTAGATAAATGTGAGAATTATTTGAAACAATGATTTCAAAAGACATTTATTACAGTATTTCCGACAATCGATGCGATAATAAATGTGTTTGAATTGAAACAAACAATAATTCAATTCTTGTGTCAAACATTTGTGGCTCAACTCAAACAACAAATAAAAAGTATTTCTCATTCACAACAATGTTATCTCTTTTGACCAAAACAGGGGCACAAATGAAAGTTTTGTTATATTGACAGTGAATAAAATTGATGTCTCGGCTAAAAGGGACGGTATTTTGCTTGTGTTATACACTATTATAAACTTCCTGTTCATCCCATTCCTCTGATTCATCTCTTTGTCTATCATTTGTTTGATTTATAATCAATTCATTGAAATTCATATAAAATTGAAATTATTTTAATTTAAGTTTGTTTTTAGGATTTTTATAATGAATTTCAATCGTTTTTGATTTGAAGTGAAACGATATTTAATGAACTTTTAATCAATATTTCAGTCATTTTTCATTCAATACTCAATTGATATGTATTTATATTAAGGATTTGATTGATTTGAATATACTTTTAGTTTGAAATCAATTTGTTTTGATATTTAAAATGTTGAAAGACTTAGACTTTTATTCAATGGTTAGAGACATTCACTTTTCAATGAGTTATTGAATTTGTGTACAAATATAAGCACTACTAAAAAAATGATTGAAAATATTGTGAATAGACATTAGAATTGCAAATGTGATCATAAAAGTTGTTTGACTTGTAATCTAATCAACCCTTTCCTCATCCAAAACACAGTTGTATTAATCAGATAAACTTCAAGCGATTGTTATTTAATCAAAATCTATAATAAATGTTGTTTTCGTCTTATATTATAGACTCGGAAACAAATTAAAGAATAAGATTATAATCTAGAATGTCATTGATCATTATTTTAGTCTTTTACAAATGTTCTTGTTCAATCTTTAATTATGCTGAAAAATAAATTAAATATTAATCTCAGAAATCAAGGATTGAGTTAATATTTTGTGTAATTTATTATTCATTGCACATAAAGGGTGTAATATTTGTGGTCAAATAGATCCACATTTATATGAAGTACCCCTTAATCCCAATGGTTTACTACTTGTAGTCAATGGCTATCGTATCATAAAATTCAATTGAAATACCCTTTCGTTTGAGATTTTATTGAAGTGAACAATGGTTTCAGTAAATTGTGTTCAATATATCTGTGCTGTTGTGTCACCTCTTGTCTCAATTGAACACAAATTCAATTCTCATTAAATACACGAAAAACTAATTTCAATCTGAAATTACAATTACTTTTACTGTCATTCGTATAAATAGACCGAAACTATTGAATTGTGTTTTTGAAATGTTTCTGAATATATTTCAATCAATCATTTATTTGAATGCATTTAATCATAAAAATTTAGGATTGATGTCAGTTTACATAGTTTTAATGATCCTTGGTAGGTATATAAAGCTACTGTATTATAATTATCATTATTTTGTAAAAAAAGTAAAATCATTAAATAATTGTTAAAAATCTTTATTCAAAACAAAATATTTGTTGTTTTGATAAAATACTGAATTTATATCAAATGAATGATATTTTGTATGCAATGAACAAAAACCTTAGTTTAATAACAATGATGAAAAATCTATTCATACTTTTATTCAAATCATTACAATAAGTATTATTTCAGAGCACAGGTATTATAGGTATTATTTTGTGCATCGATTCCGTCGAAAAATGAAAAAACATTTTGTTATGAACTCAAAAGTAATTACTTACAAGTGCTCTATTGAGAGGGGCATAGGATATAAGGGAAATGTGTATTGAAGTTGTGCTCAAATATATTTGATATGCATTTATGGACTGAAAAAAACTATTTTGTGATTCACTATAATATTGTCAAAACATATATGACATCGAAATTATAAACTATAGCACAGTTAGCACAGCATGTAATCGGAGGTTAGTTTTACATCTGTTTGCGATCGACTCACCCAAAAAGCACTGGTAGATAGAGATACTTAAATGAGGTTTGTTAGCGACTGAGGGCCAGAGAGTGGGAGCAAACAATCAAACATATAAAGGACTGGAATAGAGTGATGGCAGACAGCACTGTATTAACCATTAGATACTCTACTCTATACTAGATTTGAGGGCATTTGTGAGCCATAGATCATATGTCAAGTTCAGACCAAGCATTTAGAGCACAGGCATAGCAGACATGGAATGGTAGTCGTGTTTGGGACACAACACAATCCATGTGTCTCTTCATTGATGTTACGCTTCGTTTAGCGCTTTCTCTAATATAAATCTATTTTTTCATCCCTTCCTCTACTTTCCTATCGTTTCCTATCCTTTCCTTTACTTCTCTTCAATTCTCCTTATAATTCATTTTTGATATGTTTTGTTCCCAAAACTGCATAACTATTATAACTATTATTATCTCTACATCTCTTTTGCTCTTATTTTCAATTTCATTGCATTTGATTTATAGCTATAAACCTATTATACGATTATTTGCACTAAAACTACGAAAATAACTGAAAAAACAAAACAATTTTCTCATTAATTAATTGTTAATAAGTTATTGTTTACAAAAAACAAAATATAAATACTTTTGATTTATGATAATTATTGTCTAACTGTGCTCAATGTCTTAAAACTTAAATATTCTCCCTGGTCAATATGCTTTAATCTAACTGTGCTTTCAATTCACAATTACAGTACTATTAATGTCATTCTTTAGCGATTCAGAGATTTTTATCACTAGTTTTGCGACAATAATATATGAAATCGTGTGTTTGTGTTAGCATTGAATGTAAATGCCAGTGCTGTACTACCAGTGCCATTGAATGTAAACAAATTAATTAAATTAACTTCAAATAGTGTCTGGCATTCAATTGAATCAAATTTTAATCAGTGTTTTATAATACAAGTGCCAAAAACGCATCACTAGTTTGTGACACAATATCATACTATGAATACAATTGAAAACAATTTGAATGTAAATGAGATAATAATTCTTAGTTTTAACACAAATACACAAAAACTAAATATATTTTCATTTCATTTAAAATAAATTTCAATTAAAAAATCTCCGAAAAAGTTATTTCACATTAGATTTGCACTCAATTTCTCAATA